>LNAC01000193.1:4319094-4335860 GCA_002007465.1 Ailurus styani | reverse complement strand
CATGTACACCACCATCCACCCCCACTGCACATACCCCACTGTCTACACCCCAGGGTCTACACTCTACCATCCAAGGAGCCAGCGGGAAGATCGGCGCGTGTGGGATGTGCCATCAGGGAAGTGGGGCGGGTGAGAGGAGGGAAGAGGAGGGAGGGCAGAAATAAAAAGGACCAGGAACAGGGCCCAGCTCCACACCCCCACCTGGCATATGGCCCCATGGAGATTTGTTTGTTTGCTTGCTTAATTAGGATTTATCAAAAGAAGAAGAAGAAGAAAGAATTTATCGAGTCTCAGTGATATTTATTTATAGCCTGTCTTCATTACCAAAAGCATGCTGCAATGCAGTGGGATAAAGCACATTTTAAGTAGGACAACAGCAGCCACAGAAGAACCGAGCAGGGCAGGTCCGGGCGATGCCGTGCCCAGAGCCGTGAGTCCTGGCCTGGCAGATATGGGCCAACGTTTGCTCTTGGAGCTTCTCCAACATCACAGCCAACAAATGAAGAGGATACTTTAATAATTATAATCGATTCAAGTTTGCTGCATGCCAGGCATTCATGCGATGTCATTTTATTCTCAGAACAGCCCTCAGGTGGGCATAGACACAGCAGTGCCAAGGGACTCCTCTAGGCCAAGATATGGCGGGTGGGAAACCCAGGTTCCCAAATCTCCTCGTCGTGATCTTCACAAGACCCGTAATCTAAGGAATATCCCTTGGGAAACGCGCAAGTGACAGGCGACACCGATCCTGTGATGTCTGCAGCACCGGACAGGCATTTCTAGAACCTTCCATGCACACCCCCCCCCATTAGCACTTGCACGGGGAATGAAAAGAAATCTTAACAGGGAAAGATTTTTGGAGGCAACCACTCCTTGCCTCTCACCAGCTGTGTCTCATGAGCAAATCACTCGGTCTGATCCTCAGTTTCCCCAGCTGTGAAAATGGGGACAGTAACACGAGCCCGACCGAACGGACGAGGAGTTAAGTGACAAAATATGTGAGAGAGGCCGTCAGAGTGCCCCATAAACATGTATCTCACATTCTCATTCGAAGGTGACCTGTCGGTCAGAGGCACAAACAGGCAAACCCCGTGGCACCAGGGGCCGCGTCCCCACGGGAACCTGGCTCGCCAGTGCCTCTCGGCGGGTGTGGTCCACGAGGCAAGCAAATTGGGTCAGAAGGCAGGTTTTTCAAGCCTGGGGAAACCTAGCTCCCAAGAAACAAAACAAAGGATGAGAAGAGATTCCAGGCAGGGAGACAGAAGAGAATGAAAAAGTGGAAAAAGAAACACAAAGGAAGAGAGAAAATAGCGCAAAGGAGGGCATAAGGGGAAGGGATGACACGAGAACCCACCGGAGGGCAGCCTGAGCCCCGAGCGCCTGCCTGCGTCTCCCGGCTGTGGTAACAAGGGCACCCCTCACGGACCCAAAGACGCCAGCCCGTGTCACTTGCGGAAAGCGACGTTAGGACACGGCCCCGACCCGTCCATCTCACGCAGCCAAGGAGCGGTCGCTGCGGTGAAGAATGTTGACTGAGCACAAAGAGAGGGCAGAGGCCGAGGCCCGTCCTGGGCCGAGACGAGAGGCAGGGGAAGGAGAGCGTGACACAGAAGAGGACGCGACGGGCCACGTCCTTTGCCCAGGTGGCACTCAGGACGCGTCTTCTCTTCGGCGGCGGGCGCCCTGCTGCACACCACTGGGGCGCACAGGCTCGGCGCCGGGGGGCCCGTCGGCCGCAGAGCAGCCGGGCCCGGGGTCCCGTCGGCAGCCCCAGAGAAAGCCCTCGGGCTCGTTCCCCCGCCGTCGGGCCACGACCGCGGTCGGAGGTAAACACCCTCATCCCTCCCACGCGCGGCTTCAGGGTCCCCTGTGTCTCCCAGACCCTGGGGCTGTGGGGCTCGGGTGCCAGGCGGCTGGGGCCTGGAGCCTGGCCGCTGTGTGCAGAACGGGGGCGAGGGCGGCACCGACTCACTGGGCTCGGGTAAGCGGAGGCCCGTGCGGGCTCAGGGAGCACGAGTATTGCTCTTAGGCACTGCCGCTCTCCCTTCCTCTCTCGAGGCTGACCTTGAGGGTCGACTGAGCCAAATGCCACCCAGATGGCTCAGCGCAGGGCAGACCTGACCGCTCTGTCCACGTTGGATACAACTCCGCCCTTTGTTTCTGTCCCCAGGAAGGAATGGGACAGCGGAGACGCAGGTTAGCAGGTCGGGCCCTTCGGCTGTCCGAGGACCCCCAGCGTCCGAATGCGCCTCCCAGGCCCCTCCCGGGAACGAAGGGCTTGTTCCCGCGGGCAGGTGGCCCTCGGATGCCAGCCCCTCACGAGGAGTGGCCGGGCCGAGGAGGCCCCCGCGCCCAGGCCTCTGATCAGGGCAGCCCTGATCTGTTGACTGACTGACTCCGCACGACTCTGCTCCCCTCGTGCTGATCCCTGCCTCAGAGTCTGCTCATCCCAGACCCCAATCGGGACACTGAGGGACCAGAAAGACCAAGGGAACGTCAACACCACCAATGTGTCCAGTTGCAGGGGAAGAGGGACCCTCTCCCGGCAAGACGGAGCCACACATGGCAGGTCCGGCCCCACCGGCCTCCATCCGTCCAGGGAGTTTTCAGAAGCTCTCAGCTCACACACACGCAGAGAGGCTCCTCCCTGAGGAGCGGCTGGAGGCAGGCCAGGCCTCTCCCATCTGTCACAGGACAAACACAGAAGAAGCAGGCCCCTGCGGCTTCCGTGGGGAGAGGACAGTGGTGTCACTGCGCCCCCCAGGACCACCGACGGGGGGGGACGGTGACAGCCGCGCCGTTGCTGAGCGGCCCCCGCGGGGACTGTAAGCGACCACCATATGACCAAGCCACAGTCATCCCCGTCTTCCCTTGCTCTCAACAGAAGTCCCGCGTGTGGAAAAGGGGGTGACACAGAGAGCCCCCACTTAGAGATGAGTCATTCTCTGAAGACAGAAGCCACGGGGGGCAGGAGCCACCGTGGTCTTCAGTGGGCAGGCAGGCCCGGCCCTTCCCGGGATGTTCATCCTCGCGGCTCACGGAAGCTTGACCTGTGGCAGGAGCCACTGGGAAGGGCGTTCCGGGGGTGACCCGCCGGCGGCTGGGCTGTCGCTATCCTGTCCCTGTGCACGTGAGGCTTAGCAGCCAGAAGTGGGTCTGCACTTGGCCCCACCACCCAGAGCTGCCCTTGGCTTTGTCAGAGCCAAGGGGCTTGTGACACTTCCCGCATCTCTCCCGCACTTGCTCGGACACCCACCAGCCGGGCGGCCTCACGGAGAGGGAGTCCCCAGTTATTCAGTGGGATCCCTCTGGGACCCCCTCCTGTCCGGCCCCACGGGCCTTCTCGGAACCGTGGGACGACGGCATCCTCCTGGCCTCCCAAACCGACCCCACCGGACCTGGCTGTTCCGGGCAAGAACTGCCAACACCCTGCGGGCTGGTGCTCATCTTGGTCGGGGCCCAGGATCAAAATGAGTGATGAGTAACTGAGCCCCATGCCCCCTGCGACAGAAGCCATCAGCGATATCAGAGGGACATCTCTGCTTACAGGACTTGCTCAAGTCAGCAAAGCCGGCAGACGGATGTGGGATTGGAGTGGGACCCTCCTTCCATCGTGTGGTCAGATTCCTTCCACTGTGGCCCCCACCCCGGCTCCTGGGGCTGCGGGCTGGGGGCACAGCAGGCCCTTTGGCAGGTATCACAAAATCGGGGAATGCTGGGCCTGGGGGGGTGGGGGGCTTCCAGTCCCTGCCGAGGCTCTATCTCCCCATCAAATCCTTCATCCCTCCCTTAAGTAAGAACTAGTCGTCAGCAGCCCGTGAGGCTCCCCCAGCCCGGAGAGGCCCGGCCAGCAGCTCTCCGGAAAGGCTTGGGGAGCCAGGAGGGCAAAGATACAGGCTGCCAAGGCCCCCCCCAACTTTGTTCTTCGTGACAGAGATAAGCAGAGCTTGCTAAAACATGCCGTCCCTCCCCTTCTGCTCCCTGCCTGCACATCCACTAGATTCCTCCCACCCCACAGCCTCCTCACCCCTGCCCGGGCACTGTGACCATCTCTCCTTCATTTGCTCTCTGGAGTGTGTTCTGGTCGGTTCCTGCACCAGCAGGAGATGAGAAACAGAAGCAACACAGACGCTGTCCCCGAAAGTCACACAAAGTGCCCGAGGTCCCGGGGGTGCCAGGTGGTGTTGGTCTCACCTCACAGTGCATGGACTGGACGACATAGGCAGATCGCAGTCCACCCCCACCCCCCTGAGGACTAGAGGGGGTAGGACTTGGGGGCCTGAGTGCCCCCCAAAAGTCCCATAACACTCTCTGGAGTCAAGACGCACAATCCCAGGAAAGCCCTCCTGAATGGCATATGCCCCACGGAGCTGAGGGCAAACACCAGGTACACCAATTCCCAGCAATGCCAGCTGCTGACTGCCTTCCAGACTCTACTATCCTCACCCACCAGAGCACTCACAGCCCCAGAGCCCGCCGGCCTGTCTCTGAGCAGAGGGACTCTACGGCCGGCTGGCTGGGACACGAGGAGGCAGAGGCAGGCAGGTGCATGTTCGGACCCCTGGTGGAGCCTGCCAGGGTGGACCCTCCCCGCCAGGCTCTCAGCATCCCCACCCGGACTCAGCCTTCCAGGTCCTGCCAGAGGCCAGGTCGGACCGTGTCCTCAGTCCCGGGACTCACAGGGGCTCACGATGGCTTTCACTCTGGGCTCAGGCCCTGGACCCCGCGGACCATCTGCCTGTAAATAAGGAAATCTGCAAAACAGTTTTGCAAATGTATTTAGCCGAAGCATTACAAGGGATAAAAACAAGTTCTCATCTTAATTTATAACTAAGAATCACCTCCCCTGAAAAGAATGACATTGTCTTCCCTGGAGTGGGATGGTGGTGGGCTATATTCTTGGGGGGATCTTTCCCAGGGGCCCCTTTACAGGGGAGAGGAAACCAACATCCCCAGACCACCACCTTCCTGCTCCCCGCCCCCCACCTGTGGATCTCATTTCCGTCTCCGCCGAGCCCTGTGCCGTGGGGATTATTACCCACCTCGGACAGGTGAAGAGATTGAGGCTCGGCAAATATGGGGGAACTGCCAAGAGACGCGGGAGTCAACAGCGGCATTGGCACACAGCAACGCTGGCCTGCGAAGCCCAGACCTACAGCCCTCAGCAGACCACCCTCCACAGAGCAGAGGAAACCCAGCATGTCTTCCCTGCTCGGGTGAATGATTCTGTTCTAGAGACTCTCGCACAAATGACAGCCGGGTCCATGTCGGCCCCGGGGGTGGGTGGGTGCTCGCCCCTCCTATGGTTGAAGGGGCTGGTGCCTGGCCTTGGGCCAACCATCCTGTCCCTCCCTGCTTTTGCTCCACGTCTGAGGTCTAGGTGCCAGGCCAGTTTCTGTGCAAAGGATGATCACCCCACCTAAACTACCCAGCATATTTATGATGCTCTTATTAGTCAATTAGGCTGAGCAAAAAGCCCATGATACAATAATGTTCTTTAAATTTGCACTTTTACTGAACCAACAAAACACAGTATGCCTGAAAATTATTTTTTCGTAAGATTTGCAGAGAACGGACTCATCCAGATTTTTCAAAATTAGTCACAGAGTTAACAAAGCATTTAGATTCACAAAGAATGTCTGTATTTTCTTTCTTCCCCGAGTGAGTTGGGCTTTTGCCTTTCCTCACCATCATCATGAATAGGCCATGTGGGAGGAGGTTTCCCGGGGCAAGGACGTGAAAGATGCAGCCCATCCTTGAGGAGCCCGTGGCCTCATTCAGGAGACAAAAGTCCGGCCACCCTTGCCCCAACCTGGGACAAGGCTGAAGGGCCCTCCCAGTTCCAGAATGTTCCAGTGCACCAGCGGAGACCTAATTTTTAGGTGAAGGTCACGAGAGGGGGGCTCACCATGAAACAAGGACTATAACCAAATCGGTCCATTTGAACTGACGTTGTTGTGCTATGTTTATTATTTTATTATGGTAGTGAATTCTACGTCTGTAGGCCAAGCCTAGAGAGCTTCGCGTGGACCTTTCCTGAAAGCTGGTGTTGCCACATCCAGAGACAGAGGGAGCTGCAGACGGAAGGGACAGACTGCAAGCCTGGAGCCAAGGATTCTGCTCCAGGAGGGCTGAATCCTCACTCGCCGCTGCCCACAGCCCTTGGTTGTGAGCCATTGAAAACAGAACTGCTTTGGATTTGTTTCCGGCTCTAAGGCGAGGTGCAGGCATCTCCGGCAGAGAGCACATGGGCCTGGGGCTCCCCAGAAGCCTTCCCTCCTGTGGCTGCTGATGCTGCCTGCCCCAGCGTTCTGCCGGGAGAAAACCCTTGTCCTCCCTGCCTTGCCCCTGGCCAACCCTGGAACCCTTGGCCAGTCCCTTCCTCCTCCAGGCTGCCTCCTCATGGTGAGGGGTCCCCGGTGAGCTCCTGGCACCTGGCAGGGAAGTCAGCCGGGGGAGGTACTCCCTTGGACCGGTTTGGTACCGCTGCCCGGCATTCCCCTCTGTCTGTGAGCTGAGAACATCCTATTACCGGGCCCCACGCTCATTTCGGAACCTCAAACTACACTTAACGAGCAAAGAAGAGAAAAGTGACAAGGAGCTTCTCTGTTCTCCTGGCACTGGCTTCGCCCCAGGAGCACGCGGCACCTCTGACACTGGCCCGTCTCCGGTGAAGAGGTGCAAGGTTGGGTGGCGCTGTCGAGCGCCCGGCATTGGAAGGACCCCAGCTCCACGGCTCCGGCCTCACTCGGAGCCCTCGAAGCCCACCCGTCCTCAGGAGGCACTGCGTCCCTGCATTTGTGGTGCCTGAGCCCCGTGGAGACGCGGCCTGCAATCCTCTTCTATATTCTCAGAATATAAGCATTATGCAGGGTCCCCTGGGTGGCCCCGTCATTCGAGTGTCCAACCCTTGGTTTTGGCTCCGGTCATGATCCCAGGACCGTGGGACTGAGCCCCATGTGAGGCTCCACGCTCAACCAGGAGTCTGCTTGTCCCTCTCCCTCTGCTCCTCCCCCCACTCACACACTCGTTTTCTCTCTCATTCTCTCTAAAATAAATAAAATCTTTTAAAAAATTATGTGTACATATTGTTATATATATGTCTAGATGTTATATTAAAATATGTATTATATAACATTAGTTATTAAATAACATTATTACGTCACATATAAACCTATTTAAGATGTTACTAGATTATTACACATTATAATCGAGTAACTTTAATAGGTTACATTTATATATAGCTATATTTATGTAACAATGTAATTGATATGTTCATCATATATAATACTAGTTATTATGTATATTGCATGTATTTGAAAAAAAGAGTAAATGTGTGTTGTTTTAAGTCACTATGTTTTGGGGTGTTTTGATATTTGAGAGCAGAGGTGAACTGAATAGTGACAGATGTTCGAGGCTCCCCTGCAGATTCCAAGCCTTGTCAGGGGAGCATTCCCATTGTCCTCTGAGAGCCTTGCACAGTGCCTGGCACACAACAGGCCTTCGAGAAGGGTCTGCTAACTTAGTAAGAAAAGCCTCTGCAGCTATCTGGCCGAAGACCCAACACAGGCTTTTCCCGATTCCTGGTTTAGCGCTTATACTAAGATTCTGTTAATTAAAGAGAAAATGGGAAAGAACAAAAGAACAAGACCGATGAAAATAAAGAAGGCAGATTATTTATTTTTGAGATGAGAAGGATAAAGAATTGCCTTCAATGACCTTCATCTAAAAATGTAGGCGCCACGTCAAGAGTACAGAGACCTAGTCAAGCCCACGGGCAAACCGCTGGAAGGCAGCTGGCCAGACCAGGGGTTTTGTCTCCTGTGTGGTGTTACCTCCCTCCCCCCCGCTGCCTGCACTGGTCACGGGACATCAGAAGCCAGGGCTCGGGTGCAGCCAAGCAGAGACATCAAAAACCCAATTAAAACACAACCGAGAGTTTTCTAGGCTAGTTGGCCTAGAACAGTTGCGGGCCACGGACAGCCTACGCTCCTTTGTCTGTGGTTAGCCTAGGAACGCTGATAATAAGAATAATGCTATTTCACAGGCTTATTGTTGAGATAGAGAAATGGCTTATATAAAGGTACATGCCTGCCACATAGCAAGTTCTCCGTCAATATTAGCCAAACCTGATGACCATGCCATCCCAGATGGTACCTGATAGTCAATGATACTGATCAGTCGTAGCTAGTATGAATGAAACCACCCGTGGAGGGGTGTCTGAATTCGGAGGAGGAACCTCTGGGGTGTTTGTTTACACCACATGGCGTAGACAAGAATGGGGCCAGGAGATGACGGCCTCAGGCCCACGACCCGAAGGCTGTGTGTGTGGCCCACACTGTTAGGCAGCGTGGAATTAGGCGGAGGGTTTCCCCGTCAGCCCAACAGACAGAGAGCTGCCAGTGTTCCGGAAGCTGAGCAGGAGACGGAGCTGGGCTGCCACCTCCGTCTCCTGCTGTCTCCACTCCAGGTCCAAGAGAAGGTGCTCCGGACAAGCGGGCTCCTGGACCTACCACCCCAGCCTCACAACTCCTCCATTTTCTGGGTGCCCTGCTAGCCCCCCCAGCCCGCTAGGATTTCCAGCAGAGGGGAGCAGTCCCAGAGGGGAGGGGATGCAAGACCCAAACCTGGGGGAAAGGCAGCCAGTGAGTGGGGGAGAGCAGAAAGCGAGACAGATTTGCGGGCTTTGGGTTACCGGCTCCGGGGCCACGCTGGGGTGCCCTGGACCCTCCAAGAGCCTGCTCCCGTGCCTCTACCACGACACGAGTGGTAGTTCTTGGTCTGCTGCCCCAGTGTGCTTCGAGGCAGGACCCGGCTGGATTCGGTCCCTGAGGCCACCGCAACGCAGTGTCTCAGGCAAGGTGGCCTCGCGCGGCACGGCTGCATCTCTCACACTTCCGGAGGGCAGAAGTCTGAGAGCAAGGGGTCTGCGGGGCCAGGCTCCCCGCACATCCTCTAAGGGAGGACCCACTCTTGCCTCTTCCGGCTTTCCAGGGCCCCGCTGTTGTGGCCGCCCTGCTCTGGCCCCGGTCCCTGTCCTCACGTGGCCTTCTCTCCGTGTCCGTGCGCACACAGCGCTCTGCCCGGAAGGGCACCAGTCATCCTGGACTCGGGGCCCAGCCTCACGGCCTCATCTTAGCTGGGCTAATCATATACACGCAGACCCTATTTCCAAATAAGGTCCCATTCACAGGCGCCGACTTCAACACATCTTTTGGGGGGACATAATCCAACTCATAACCCTGTTCATCTTTGTACCCTCGGGGCCGCTGCCTCACTTGGAAAACAGCAACGAACGGACTGGTCTCCCCGTACCAGCTTCAACCCTGCCTACTTAAAAATATGATTCCCAGCAATTCCCCAGCCCTCGTTTTCCTTCAAAACGGAGGAGCTGGTGCCCCACTCTGAAATTCTTCCCTGGCCCGGTTGCGTCCTTCCTCCTGAGTGTACCGCCCCCCACCCCTTCACCTGCCGGCACAAACGGGGTCACTCCGGGGCTGCCCTGGGCTTCGCCCTGCAGCAGGCCCAGACCCCTCTGGGCTCCCCCTTGCCCCAGAGGAGGGCAACAGAGCTGCAGGGCGTCCAACACCCTCGGCCTCGTGAGAAAAAGGCTGGACCCCAGGGGTTACCAAGAGCAAACTGGTCTTTCTTGTACATTCACCAGCAATGTCGCTGCCAGGTCAGAGTATATTAAGACACAGAGGCCTTGGCAGAAACCCCAACGCCTGGAGGACATCTGATTGGTCTGTGACAAGCCGTGAGCTGGCAGAGAAGAGTTTCCTGTCAATTGGAAGGAAAAGAATGGGGATCAAATTATTTTCAAAGTAGGCAGTGGAAGAGAGAGAGAGAGAGAGAGAGAGAGAGAGAGAGAGAGTGAGACTGGGATTAGCCATCCCACTACGAGCCACACTCGCTGGAGGGCAAGCAGGGCCCCCCCGAGATCCAACCGCTTCCTCTGCTCCGTGCACACACTGCGCAGTGGGGTCTCCAAGGGTTCCCCGTGGCCGAGCCTCAGGGACACAGCCTGACTCTCTCGTGGCTCCTCTGCCCAACTCAGAGCAAGACCACAGTGAGCCAACCAAGCAAATTAAGGACTCTGCCTCAGCCCTTGGCTGCTCGGCATCTCAACAGCCTCGGTCCTACATTTTAAAAGACTTGATAACATTTTGACACTTGGTTGGTGTCCTGGCGTTTCAAGGTGGGTTGGTCCACCAGCTTGAAAGAAGCAGGAGACGAGTGGGGCCTCGTGTGGGCGATCGTAGTCCCCGTTCAGGGCCACAGGGAGGGTGACTGCAGGAGAATGGGGGGAAGAGCGCTGGATCCTGACCCAGCTCTGAAGAGTGTCCACAGCCTGGTTCAGTGGCCTGAGTCGCCCCCGTACAAGTAAAATGGTGCCCAGACACAGAACGTCGTTGGCCGGGAGCTGAACAAATCAAAACGGGAAAAGCGAAAGAAAATAGTCAAGAAACAGCATCATCGAAGAGTACGCCTGTTTGTCAGAACGGTTTTAGGGGACAGAAAGTGACTCAGAAGTCCCGGGTGAAGTCTGAGCGGGCAAGAAGGCGCTTGCGAGTACTAAGTGCCTCCGTGGTCCTCCCATCCGGCAAGTGGTTAGGACGCTCGAAAGTGCACCCGCTGGCTGGAGATAAGCCATACAATATAGCTTCCTGGGGTTCACCAGAGGAGGGAAGCTCAAAATAACAACAACAACAAAAATCAGGCAGGGGAGAGATAGTTATCAACCAACGGGAATCCTAACGTGGTACGTGGAAGACACAACGTTGAGCACACAGGCTGTCTCGGGTGGCTGCCACAGGTGTCTTTTGGGTGAAATCATGATCCACGGTGTCAGGAGCGGGCATTAGGGCACTAGGCCAGATTCAGAGCCTGCTCTGCACAGGGGTCTTGAAGCCCTCTGCCGACGGGGACTAAGAGTGAGAACTGGGCAGCACAGGCTAGGCTAGAATGAAGATAGCATTCCGTTTCCACCATGTCACCCAACCTTGGGACGGGGCATATAGTTGCTCTCAGTGGGGCCATCTGTAAAGCAGGGACAAGAGGACAAGAGAAGGGTAGACCCCTGGCGCAAGGGTGCACCCCAATGCACGGAACAGTGATTTGGCAAATCCCTGAGTTTTGTGCCTGCTCTGGTTACTTCACTAGAACTGGTCCGTGGAGATCCGTGCACACTCTGCAGGGAAGAGCCTTCAGGAAAGGGGACTCTCTATCCACCTCTTCCTCCCTGTTCCCTCCAGGGGCTCAGGGCCGGATGGCGCTTTCCTGGCACTCCGCCAATGTGCCTGCCCATGCTTCGGGAAGCCCACTCGCCAGTCCACCACGTTCCCATCCTGCGAGCTGTGGAGGCGTACCCAGTCCTCACTGATAAACCCCGGAGCCACAGGACAATTCTGGGGGCTCCATCATCGAGGAGTTTGGCTTGAAGCCTGAAGGTCCAGATAGCATACTCCGGGCTCAACGCAAGCCTCCTCTCAGGGCTCCCAAGATGCACCAGAGGGCTGAAGCAAGACACCCTGACAGTGGGCCTAGCAGGTTTGTCCCCACCGGGCTGCCCTGGCTGGGGGCTGAGTCTTTATTTGGAAGCCAGCAGTATCTGACATCTGTTCAAGGGTCAGGAGCCAAGGACATCTCTTCTCAATGACAACCGAAACAGTACACGTGGTGGGTGATGATAGATGGGTAGATAGAAAGGCAGATATGCAAGTAGGTGGGCGGATGGACAGATGGATGAATGGACACCTAGAAAGAATAACTCACAGGGGCAGAAGAAATAGATCAGCATTAACACTGGAGAACTTGGAAACCAAGTGTTCTTAAACCACTGTGGGCGTAAGAAGCACCGGGGGGACTTATCAGAAACATGGAACCACGGTCCCACGCCTCAGAGATTCTGACTCAGTAGGTCTGGGCTGATACTTGGAATTTTGTATCTCAACACACACACTGGTACTTGGACTTAAGCTGGTCCAGGACCCGCATTTTGAAAGACCCTGCTTGAAACCCTCACCCTGCAAATCTTGTTCAATGGGTAGAAACCAAGCAAGGTCAAGGCCAAGATCAAAACTGACACCCCCCCCCCACGGTCCTGCATGGCACCCCTTTTCCTTTCCCTGAGGCTCAGTCCAGGGTGTTGTAGTGATGTGACCAAAGGTAGTGAGCACTCTCGGCACTCGGTCCTCCAGCCCCAAGGGGCAGCAGGACAGCCCCCATGCCCACCTGCAGCCAGCACCCGCCCCCTCGTTTCTGGAGTCCCTCGGCAGAGTGGATCTGGTCGGACGGAGGCTGCGAGTCCAGGCCCACCTCCAGGGTGGGGGGGACAGGCTTCGAGCAGAGCGAGGCTTCCCTCTGGGGACTCCATGGGCAAAGTCATCACTAGCGACAGGACTGGCCAAGCCAAGTGGTGTCTCCACAACCTTCTGTAACCAGCCAGCTCCTCCTGGCTCTATTTTTAGCTTGTCCACAGTGACTGTGAAGGATTTCTGGAGCACCTCTGCTGAGAGGCCCAGGGAAATGTGCCTTCCGTCCATGGTGAATATTGGGCCACTGCCTCAAGGCCGAGCTCCTTGGCACCTGCCTCCGTGTCCCCATAAGCTCCCGCAGGGTCCTTCTCTTGGAAGCCCTCCCCTCCCCCATGGCCTCCTGCTCCATCACTGGCTTGTAAACACTTCCAAAGACCCACAATATGCTGACCAATGGTCATCACGTAGAATACAGCTGCAATATATGAATTTCAGCATTAACAGGGAAGCCTTTTTTTCTGACACAGAAAAAGGATAAGAACACGCCTGCTCTGAGCAACAGTGTCCCTGGCAAAGTTCTGGCAGCATGCTACACCCAGTTAGGTTTCTAAAGAGTTCCTTCCCGAAACCACTCCCATGACCTTCACTGTCATACCTGCTTTACATTCGGGATGAAGGCTAAGGGAGAGAAGCAGAGCAAGGCACCCACCGGCCGGGATTCTAAAGAAGGCGCGCCTCCCGTTCCTATAAGGCCCAGTGCAACCCCAAAGGAGTCCACACTCACCCTTCCCGACGCCCACCTTCCCTTTCCCGACAAGACCCTAGAGCGTTCTCCCGGAAAGGTGATCCCAGCCACCTAAGAAAGAGGCTAACAGCAAGCCGGGTCTCATCCTCCGTGAGGCCCAATGACCATTCTCCCTTCAGTGAAGTTCAATTGATCAATTACTGTACTGGGTGATTCCAGGTTCCCAGGACCTCCTATAACCCGTAGCCCCAAGGGCCCCCCCTAAAATGGACCCCTCTTTTCTGGTGTCTCTGAGTAAGGCACATGATCTTGGTAGCAAGGAGGGTAAAGACGGTTAAGACAATCAGAGCCTGGGATGGAGGTCTGCTGTGCCTAACAGCCTAGGTCATGGTTCTGTTTGTGCACGAGACACGGGGGTAGAGACCGGGGCCAGTCATGTCCAAAAGGGACTCGATCCAACGTAGTGCAGAGACAAGCTGTGTGGACACACTAGAGACCTCAGGAGGCCTCTCCCCTCCCAACGGACTGGACGCCACCAAATGACCCACTCATAGGACTGCCGGTGTCCCAGGAGCCACTCCTCAGAATCCCAAACATCCTTGGAAAGGACATTTTCGGGACCTCAGGGATCAGGTGGGGCTGTGACTGAGGAGTTTGCTGTGCTCGGCTCCGCATGGCTGGAACTGAACTCCCCACCTCCCCCTTCCCCTCCGGATGTTTCCCAGAGCATCTGAGTTGGTCCCCTGGCCACTAACCCTCGTCCCATGAAGACGCTTTATGCACTGCCCCCAGATTAACTCTTCTGACGTTGCTTTCATCACCCTTAACTGCTTTTTTTTTAAAGATTTTATTTATTTATTTGACAGAGAGAGAGAGAGAGAGAGACGGTGAGAGAGGGAACACAAGCAGGGGGAGGGGGAGAGAGGGGGAAGCAGGCTTCCCGCTGAGCAGGGAGCCTGATGCAGGGCTGGACCCCAGGAACCTGGGATCACGACCTGAGCCGAAGGCAGACCCTTCACGACTGAGCCACCCGGGCGCCCCAACTCTAACCGCTCTTTAATTTGGACTCTCCCACAAGAGAGCAAGACAGTGACTTAGATTCAGCAGTCTGTCCTAGGCGGGAGAGCCAGATGAGCCACTAAGGGTACATTAATGAGTGGACACCAGTGCAGGCAGCCCTGCTGGACGCCGCTGGGACCGTCCAGAGCTTCCTGTGGAACACATGGGCCCGGGGAATGGGGAGGCAGGGGCACCATCCCACCCACGTCCCTCCTTGGCTGTGGGTCACCCCTTAGGACATGAATCCCAATCCCGCACTCCCACCCAGCCTGCACCAGGGCTGGGCAAACTGGCACCATCCAAGAGGAGCCCTTCAAGAAAGAGAGGCCAACAGTGGCGTAGAGCGGAGGTGTCCAGCAGGCCTCCAGGAACGCTGGGTGAGCCACAGGGGGAGGGCGGGCATCAGCTGTGTCCACGGCAGCTTCTCGGCGCCTCGGGAGGAAGTCCTCACTCCCTCCGGCTGCTTCTGGGTAGAGCCGCCAGGGTAAGAGGCAGGGCGCCCAGCTCAATCGGGATCGCAGCTAACGGTGGATGATTTTTTACTGGCAGTTTTCCCAAAGGGTCCACGGGACATTCATACACAAAAAAAGTTATCCATTGTTTATCTAAAATCCTACTTTAACTGGTCATTTAGCATTTTTATTTGCCTGGCAACCTTGCTTCAGAATCCTCCTCGATCGGGCCTCAATCCATTTCTGAGTACCCTGATTCTCAAACCCTTATTTCCACGACACGGGGCTCTGTGCTGTGCCTGAAAGCAGTCATCCAACCCCTCACTCACGGAGGTGCTCAAGCTGGTTCGCTGGCGGAAGGGACCCAGGTTCTCACACGTGTCTCTGTCCTGCCCCCCGGCTCTGGGTCTGATGTCTCTGTGAACACATCAGTCCGCTGTCACCTCTCCCACTGTCCCCTTTGAAAGCAGGTGCTGCCAGCACCGGTCGTCTGATGCCCTTGTGACATGTGCTAGCATTTGTCTGAGTGCGTTATTTTCCCAGCTGGAGTAAGCTCTCAGCTAGCCCAACACAGTGATCAACAGGTCTTCGGTGAGAAGACCCCTTGGTCCCACCAGCAAAAGCAAGCCCTATAAGGAGGGAGACAGAGCCCCTCTCTTGCTCCCCTAGATCTCACCATCAACCAGAGCACTACACGCACGACGTGGAATAACTGAGTGAGCAGCACTTTCAGTAAAGGATGGAAGATGCCAGAAGGTTATTTAAAGCAGCCAAAATCATGTCCAGCAAGCAAGAAGGGTGGTCAGAGTATTCCAGCTCCACCGTGCCTTTCTGCTCACACAGTGTGGCCTCTTAGCCCTTTCCTGGGTTCTGGATTTTTTCCCCACAAGAACCACTCGCCGCACCACTCCAGTGGCCCCAAGCACACACCCCACGCCGCAGTCAGCCTCAGCACAGTGTGGCCTGACACTGGAAAGTGTCCCTTTCTTTTCTCCATGTCTCTCTTTTCAAAACCAGTTGCTCTGATGTCAACGTGATAGCCATACAGGTTTATAACACTTTAAATTTGCAAGAGCTTTCCCATCACTTATTTTATTTCAACATCCCTCTAAGGCAGGCAAAGCAAATTGTCATCTCTGACAAATGGGACAAAACCAGCAGTAAAGGGCTCACTCAAGGGCTCGTTGCTCCAGGGAGACTGGTAATGCCAATGTCTAATCTTTCATTTACAAATATGGCTAAAAATGTCTCGTGTTAGCAACGTAAACAAGAATGATCCACTCTAAAGTAGGGTGCTTACTCCTGCATGTTTGGGTCACCGTCATGGTGGCCCCGCAGCAGCAGCTTACCTGCCCCCGGAGCTTCCCGCAGCCGAGGGAGGGCTGGCTACCTCCTCCCTCCAGGACCCACAGACCTCCTCCACCCCAGTGGGGGCACACGTGGAAGGGAAAGGAGCCGCGGCCAACAAACACTGAAGGAAAGGGCCCCGCGCCGTTTGCAGTGGGAAGTGAGTGGCAAGCAGCCCCACCCAGTCCTGCCCAGTCGGAGGGTGGGACTCACCCGCGCGCTCCCTCCCTCCCGGGACCAGTCGTCCCCACAGACAGAGCAAAATCACATTCTTCCTGGAGCCCTCTGCTCTCTGCCTGTGCGTGTGTCTGTGCGCGTGCATCTGCGCGTACGTGTGTTCAGACAAACATTCTCTTGGCTGGTGGAGGCCAGGGGCGTGACCGGGCGGGGGTTTCTTTGGGGGGCAGGTAAGGGTCGCGCCGCACGTCCTACCACCTGACTTGTCCACAGGGAAGCTGCGGACGGCCGAGGGCTACCTGGGTAGGCCATACCCAGAGTGGGCGCACGACCCCGCCCGGGGCTCCCTGGGGACGGACAAAGTCGAGCCGCAGACCGATCGATGTCGCCAAAGTCCGGGCGGGGGCTGCCAGCGTGGCCGGGGCTGAAGTTCGCCGCAGCTCCGCGCAGCTCAGGGAATCCCGGGTCCCCAGGAGCGTGAAAAGTGCTCCCGGGGGGACGTGGGGGGCAGGCGAGAGGGACGGCGGCAGAGCCGCTCCCCGCCCCGGGCCCAGGCACACCCCGAGGGGAACTGGGGGGGAGGAGGGTCCATTGGGGCCCGCAGCTACACACACATACACACACACACACACACACACACACACACACAGACACCACACACACACAGACACACACACACACGCCTGCTGTCCACACACACACACACAGACACACACACACACACACACA
>LNAC01000193.1:4245007-4317394 GCA_002007465.1 Ailurus styani | reverse complement strand
TGGGGACCCCGCGAGGCTTCCACGTGCCGCCGCGTGGCCGCTGCGGCGCGGCCGTGGCCGAGGGCCGGGGGCCTGGGGGGCGGCGCCCCCCTTCCGAGCGCCCCGGGATGGCGCGACCTTGGTCCCGGCTGGAAGTGGGGGGAATGGTCGGTCGGGAGACGCCTCCTTTCCCGCTCTACGTGCTGAGGACGTAGTGACCCCCCGAGTCACTGGAGCGCCCTGAATGCTGACGCCAGCTCCGCCTCTCTGCCTAATCAGGGAAAGAACGTGAGGAGCCGGCCTTAGCTCCTGCCCAGTTGTGGAGATTCGAGGAGTCCCCTCGTCACGGGAGGACGGATTAGCCCGCCTGGGGGCACCGCTTAGGTGGCGCCTCCCACCCAGCCACAAGCCGGGGGGTTCAGCCATCTTCCCTGGGTTCCTTCCCGTCCTCCCTCCGTCATCTGCTGTGAAACCCCCTGCAGTCTGGGTGGGGCCTGGGTTCCTAGGGGTTTGTGTCTTCCTTCTCTTTCCCCCCTGCTCTCCCGTCCAGAACGAAGTCAGACTGGGAAATCCTGGAGCCCTCCTTGCTGGACAGAAGGTGGAGGTGCTCTGGAGGGCATGGTCTGGGTTCAAAACCAAGTAAACATTCTGGTCCCACAGGTGTGGAATTTCACACTTTGGCCTTTTTCCGAAGGGCTGGTGGGGGTCGCATGAGCCTTCATGAGTCCCCTAATGCTGGAAAAGGAGGTGGGGGGGGCGCTTCACCTTGCCACCAAGGGAGCCCACTCTGACCTGCTCAAATTACTTCCCAACTGGCTCTTAAATTTCATCTCTTTACCTTAACATTTTAATCCCTGTCACAGTAATAATTTTCCAGAGCGTGGAAATCATCCCATTTGATGAGAACTGACTTGGGAAGGGAGGAGGGAGAGGTGGGAAGGAGTGAGTAGACAGGAAGGGAACTCAGGAAGAGCCAGGAGGGGAGACTCAGAACCAGGAAGCCCCTGGTGAATGCCTTGCCTGGGGCCTGTCCTGGCTGAGGGGCAGTGGTTTGCAGTTCTTTTTTTTTTTTTTTTTTAAGATTTTTTTTTTTTTTTTGACAGAGAGATCACAAGTAGGCAGAGAGGCAGGCAGAGAGNTTTTATTTATTTATTTGACAGAGAGATCACAAGTAGGCAGAGAGGCAGGCAGAGAGAGAGGGGGAAGCAGGCTCTCCACTGACTAGAGAGCCTGATGCAGGGCTCGATCCCAGGACCCTGGGATCATGACCTGAGCCGAAGGCAGAGCCTTAACCCACTGAGCCACCCAGGCGCCTGGTTTGCAGTTCTAATAGGTACTTTTGTCCCTTGCTTTGTGTAAATACGCCCAATCATTCACTAATAAAATTGGTGTGTTCTCGGAGTTTATTTTGTGGGAGTGCAGACCTCAGTGCCTGGGGATCCTAAATTAAAATGTTTTACCTTCGGTAGGGGCACCTGGGTGGCTCAGTCGGTTAAGCATCTGCCTTCCGCTCAGGTCATGATCCCAGGGTCCTGCAATGGACCCCCAAGTCAGGCTCCCTGCTCAGGGGGGACCCTGCTTCTCATTCTCCCTCTGCCGCTCTGCCTGCTTGGCCTCTCTCTCTCCCCAGCACCCCTGTGTCAGATAAATAAGTAAAATCTTTAAAAAAAAACCATTTTACCATATTACCTGCATTTTAAGAGCCTTTTGTTGTTGTTCCATATGTTAATAGTTCTGAGATCTGGGTGTTTTTTATAGACCTTGCCAAAGAAGACGCTTACCAGGCATTTTTTTCCTTCTGAAAAGATATTAATAAATTGATCCTACATCTTCCCATCAGTGGAGTCTTAGAATTGAGTTTTTATGGTGGTTTTGCTTTGGGGTGCCCTCTGAAACCCCATTTTTGCCTCCACCTTGCTGCACAGTTATTTTAGCCAGTGGTGTGCCAAGCAACTGTGTCCATATGATGACCCTTGTCCCTGATTGTTTCTGAAGGCGCTGACCTCTGACTCCCTTTTCAAAAATAATGCAACACGATCTATGCTGAACACAGCATCAAAATTTAAAATAAAGATAAGCATTACTGAGGTTGCCTTTTGCCCGGGGCAACACCATTACTGATCCTGTCTTTATGAGAAATTCCGACTTTTTGGGGGTGTAAGATCAAGTTTGTATACATACAAGTCTCTATAGATTGTATATATAACAAGTTTATATACCTAATTTTATGTGTAAGGTTTATATGTAATCTAAGTTTTACGTGAAATGTAAAGATTACATATGAGTCTATAATGGGCTATGTATATAGCAAAGCCAGTGCACGGGGTCTGAGTAAAGTTTCAGGTCACCAAATATCTATGTGGTTCTCTACATTTTCCAGTGCCCTGACTGTTAGGCTAAGAATGTGTAATTAATTCTGGCCAATGAAACGAGAGTAGATTGAACATGCATTATCTCTGCCTCAGGCAGTGAAGAGTCGGTAGGTCTCCCTCACTTTTCTTTTCCTCTGTTGCATCACCTTGGAGACCATCTGTTCCGAATGGTGTCCAGTAAGAAAGGGGAGGGCGACTTACTTCGGACTTGATCGAAGCGGGTGAAGTCACTGAGATTTTGATAACTATTTGTTATCACAGCATCACCTTGCCTTTAAAAAGTAGTTGCGTTGAAATATGACTTCTCATGATGACAGAGTTTTTTGGCTCCCCCTTCAATTTTTACCCAGAGGCATCCGCCTTCCCCTGGTGTGGCCCTGTCCTTTTGACTGATGGAAGGATGAGTAGAGGCTGGCTGGGACCGTGGGGGGCCGTGGGAAGCGCCTTCCAGTCTCCAAGGGTATGACCTGAGTCCTACCCCAGGGCTGCCATCGATCTTCTTTGTAACTGTGAGCAAGACAATTCCCTCCCTCTTCTGCGAGAGAACCTTCTGAAGATTTCTAAGGCCTCTTTAACGGGGAGCTTGTATTTTGTCTTGATTATATATATAGTACACCTTTGTTAATTTTATTGCTCCGGTAATCCCTTTTTCTAAATTAGCTTTTCAGAAGTACCACTGCACAATGAATTGAAAATTAAAAACAAACAAGCAAACAAAAGGCGTCTGGTCCTTCACCACAGATGGCTTAGGACAGTGCTTCTCAGGGAAAGGGGCTTGTAGAAGATATTTCCATCAGGGCATCACTTGTCCAAGCTGATAGTAATGAGAGGTACCGATCGATACAGAGCACCTACTACGAGCCAACAATGGGGCGTTATATAGGTTTTAGTACATCTACAGGACGAGATGCTATAAACCCTATTTCGTACCAGACATGTTTGTGTAATTATTCCCCAATTTTTTCTATTAAAATCCCCTCGAAATCTCAGAGACATTTTACAGAGGAGAGAAACTGAGACCAGCTGTCAAAGCGTGCTTTGCAATCCATTTAACTACTGTCCATTGATTTTTTTTCTCTTTTTTTTTTTTAATTTTATTTTTATTCTTTGCCCAAGGGGTACAGGTTTGTGAATCATCAGGCTTACATCTTTCACAACACTCACCAAAGCACAAACCCTCCCCAATGTCCACAACCCATCCACCCTATCCCTACCCTCCCACCCCCCAGTAACCCTCAGTTTGTTTTGTGAGATCAGGAGTCTCTTATGGTTTTTAATTCGCAGGGCCCTCTGGAAAGAAACTAAAATGCATGGCCCCCTCGGCTTTTAAAAGCTTTGTACATGGCTAGAAATACTATTTAGGAAACTCCTTCAGGGTGACCTTGGACAGACATCAACATCTTAGCTGCATAGGTTTGCACATTTAGGAAACCAGTTACTCAATTCTGTGCAAAAAGCACCTCTTGGAAAAATGAAACAGGGTCTGGACTGAGGACTCTTGGATACCAGAGAAGCGGGTGTTGTCATCTCATCGCGAAAACCAGGGCTAAGGGTCACGTTCAGTTTTGTGGTGTTTTTTTTTTTTTCCCTGTAAACATAGGCACCGATTTTGTAACCTTGTGAAAGCTTTTGCTCCCTGGTGCAAATGAGGCCACTAATACCAGTTCAAGGGTAGAGTTGGAGGTATACCCAGGACCGGTGGGGAGGGCTGCTGTGGGGCGGCCAGTCTCTTGACAACTTTTCCTGGGTCCCTTTTGATTTTGTGGGGGATCCGCACAAGCCGCCTCCTTTCTCTGTGTTTCAGATTGCACTTCATCCGAAATGCCAGTGAACCATGGGTCGCCCTGCTCGTGCAATCCCACCAGTACTTTGAATTAAGATAAAGGTAAGCTCTGTGGTAATATTCTCCCAACAGACAGACTGGCTGTTCACATTTTTTCTCTAGAGAACAGCCTGGTGTCTTGAACGGCTCTGTGCCGAAGCACACACTCAGCAGTTCTAAAGAATGACAGATTCAGCAGGCAGGATACGTGTGACCTGCCGCGCTGTGCAGTGGAGAGGCATCTGTTTGCTAAATAAAAGAAGAGGTAATCCCAGCAATTATGTCCCCTTCCTTGACTAAGGGTCATAGTCACGTAAACAGCATTAGCTGGGAATGAAGTCTTGGGTTCTGCCGATGGCTGCTTTCATATGTTTTACAGAGTTCCCATGTAACTTTTGTTCAGCATTTCCTCCCGTCCAGGGAGTGGGTTTGGGATCCCTGGGCTGCAGAATTTGCCTGAGGTCTGTGTATGTTGGTTCTCGACTTAGTTCTGAGCATCGAACACAGAATACGTGCACAGATTAACCAGGGAAATCTGAAATACCACTGTGATCAGAATGTGGCTCAGGACTGATTTCTGACCTCTCGCTCAACCTATTTGGGGCATGATAAAGTAATGCAAATTAATGATAGTCATTTCTCAAGCAAAGAAAATTTCTCTGGCAATTATATTAGCTCCAAAATTCATATGCTATAGTACAAATACAAATATTAACTTCCATGAGAGGGTGCTTACCGGCACTACCCAACCATATGCTCATGTAACTGGCAGCGGGTACCAGACCTGGCCTCTAGAATGCCAGATACGGTTTCTTAACAAGACTGCAGAAAAAAATACTTGACCGTGCCTTAGGACTGGCCGTGTTTAGAGAGCGGAGCTCCAGTGTGTGTCCTGGATTTTCAGGTGTGTTACATCCACCCATCACCGCACAGGCAGTTTCCATCCTGACTCAGAGAAAGCTGTGTCCCTCCCAGAGGGCCCAGCCACACCTGCCGTTAAACCCACGCACACACTTGCCAGCATGTCTCCCTGTCCTTGAACCTTCGCACTTCCCATCGCAATCAATAAATGCCCCTTCGGTACACAGACAGGGCTTACAAGATGTTCTGTTGCACAGGGAGACTGTCAAGGACACGGTGATTTTTGACAATCCTCCTTATGCCATGTGGGTCAAAAGGTATTTTATAAGATGTTCCTAAATATAACTCCAAACAGTTGCATGAGGTCCGGGGAGAGAATGGGGAGAGAGAAACTCCCGCGCCATGGGCTTGCAAAAGCTCATTTTAAATCATCGCAACTCACATTCCCAGGGCACCCCTGTGCAAAAGGACTTACTTTTTTTTTTTTTCTATCCCTACTCATTGTAACATTTTACCCTCTAGGTAAAAAAGTAAAGCATAATTGCAAAGTTCATTGTTCTTTGACCTGAGGGAACATTTTCCTGTCCTTGTAGCTTTATTCACACACAGTGCAAGACGTTCTGAGAATCTTGTAGAAGTGGACACAGAGTTTCTGGGGGAACTAGAAGCACCTGGGGTGGAGCACAGGCTTGCGTGTGGGGCTCGCTGCTAACACGGAGCTCTCGCAGACTCCGTGCTCACGCCGGTCAGCACTGAGGCCAGAAAACCGTCCAGGCTTGGGGCTAGGCTGCGAGCACAGGGGCTTCAGCCGGAGCTGCAACCAGGGTCTACATCTTGGTGGGGTGGGTCATCAGGTCCGAGCCTTTTCTTTATCTTTGCAGCCTTAAGAAACTGACAAAATGTGTTCACTAAGAAGGGAGACAGCTAGAGAATTGGGTCATTGTAACAACTCCCTCCTGAGAGGCTGGGTTTTCAGCCTGTCCGAAGATTTGCTCTCTTGCGGGGGTGGGGTGGTTTGTGTGGTCCTTACCCTCTGCCCTTAGATCCAGCCTCTGTCCCACCCTGCTCTGTGTTGCCCCGCGGAACTGCCGTCCCAAGATCTTTAGCCAACTGATCCCACTTCGAGTCTGGCTGTGGGAGCAGGGGGGAGCCCGGGGGTTCTTCTTGCCTTGTTTTGCCTTGGGGAACAATTTTTTCCTCTGTGGCTCCAGCCCCGCTAGCCAGGCCGCCCTGACTACGGTCCTAGAGCCCAGCGGACATCTGAGTGGACCCTGGGGGTGGGGGCAGGAGGGAGGGAACCAGGTGGGCCGCTGTGGGGGAGGATCCTAGGACAGGTGAAGAGGGCCGTGTGGCCGGGGGTGGCGGGAGGACAGGTGGGGCTCTATGCGGGGCGGTGTTGGGAACGACAGCCAGAAGAATGCACGATCTGGCTTCGTTCTGAAGCATTGGCCTGGCGGCTCTGTGAAGTAGGCAGTAAGCATTAGGAACTGTCACCTGTCATCCAAGCAGGAGACACGGTGGCTCAGACCACGAAGGGAGAGGCAGGGTGGTGAGAAGTGGTTGCTTCCGGATGCGTTCTGAAGATAGAACCCCCAGAATTTGCTGATAGATTGGGCATGGAGTCTGAGAGAAGGAAACNGTTCTGAAGCATTGGCCTGGCGGCTCTGTGAAGTAGGCAGTAAGCATTAGGAACTGTCACCTGGTTCAGGACTACACCCCGTGACCCTCTACCAGTTAGAAGCTGGGGAGAGGAGCAGCCTGGAATTATGAAGAGAACCAAGAGAGAGTGGATCTGGTGGCCAGGGGACAGAAGCGCGTCCAGGAAGGTGCACTGTGAGTGACAGGACTCNGAGAAGGAAACATGGGACGTATGGCTCTGAAGATCTTAAGCAGCCAGAGTGATCCTACTTCCTGGGACGGGAGGCTCAGGGAGAGGCCGGGGAAACGGGGAGTCTGCTTCTGGCTGTAGTGAGTCTAAGGTGCCCGTGGGGACCTAAGTGAAGATAATGAGCAACAGGGAAACGTCTGGATGGAGACATTTCAGGCCAGAGGTGGGAAGAGATTTGGGCGTGAGTGTAGACAGCAAAGGGTTTAGGACTACACCCCGTGACCCTCTACCAGTTAGAAGCTGGGGAGAGGAGCAGCCTGGAATTATGAAGAGAACCAAGAGAGAGTGGATCTGGTGGCCAGGGGACAGAAGCGCGTCCAGGAAGGTGCACTGTGAGTGACAGGACTCGGAGGTGACCGTGGGGTTTGGCCACGGCCGCCGTGATAAGCCACGGATGGGCGGGAGCAGCGGCCTCATGGAGAGGGCTCACGGGGGACGGGGCCATGGAGGGGACACTTGTCTGACAGCTAGTTCCAGGAGCTTTGCTGGACAGGGAGCAGAGATGGGCGGTGGGGAGCGGACTGTGGGCCAGCAGAGGCTGGTTTTTGAGCAGCGGAATGTTCCAGCATGTTCGAGTGCTGCTGAGGACATGACTCCGTCACGGCCCGGGAAGGGAATCCGTGATGCAGAAAAGGGAAAGGACAGGAGCAAAATGCAGAAGTTGGCAAGAGGGGTCAGGTGTGCCAGCCTGGGGTGGGGGACAGTCCTTTGGGTGACAGGAGGCTCATCCCATGGCTGGTGGGAGGGGTGCCCAGAGACACGGGCAGGGAGCTGGGGGTTCTAGTTTCACCAGGAATAGAGAGCCGTGGCCCCCATGATGGAGGAGGAGAGAGCGACGGGAAAGCCAAGCGGGGAGGGGCTGCAGGGACTCCGTGTGCATCTGCTAACCCAGCAGGATGTCTCGGAGGGTGTGCCTGGCCGTTTGCAGAGAGCTGCCCTGTTCCCGGAAACAGCCGCATCGTATTCCATTGTAGAAACACCGCCTAACTTAGCCGATCGTGATTTTGTTATTTATGACATTTGTCTGTGGAAGCGGCCCCGTGCTGCTGAGCACCGAGCTTGCTGGCGCTGGAATGCTGGTTCACGCTGGCCGCATTGCTGAGGACACGCGCTCCGACGCTCGTGCACCGTCCGCCCCGAGGGACAGGCCGTCTGTCCTTCTCCAGTGGACGGTGTGCACTCTCAAGCCTGTCTCGTGAGGCCCAGCAGCCAACTTGCTTTTCTGACTTCTTGATACTCACTGATCTTTTAGGGGAAAATAGTGTCTCAGACTTGGACTGTTTAGTTTTCTTGTTCTGAATGAAGAACAGCTTTTGTGCATTTGTGTTTTCTATTCAGTCACCTTCCTAGGCGTTTTCTGTCTGTGCCTGTGCCTTTTCTCCTGCTGTTTCTAGCTCTTTCTCTCTCCTGCTTGTAGGGGCTCTTTATACCTTCACAGAATTAGCCCCGTCAGTGCCCTGGACTGCAAGCGTTTCTTCCCAGTCTATCTGTCTCTTGACTTTATCTTGCCTTATTATTATTATTATTATTATTATTATTATTATTACTATTTTGCATACAGGGTTTTCCCCTTTTTATGTGGTTTGTGTTATTGATTTATGTGTATGGTTGCTGGGCTTTTCTGTCACATAGAGAGGAGCGTGGTGGGAGGGGCACGGGCTCTGGACTCACACTGGCCTCTGTCCCTCCCCAGGGTGTATGTGCCGGCACGTTGCACAACCACTTGGGAAACGCAGGCGAGAGTGCCCGAGAGGGCGTGAGCGCCTGCACGTGGGAGACGCTTCTTTCTCTTCCTCAGTGTCAGTCCAAAAGCAGAGCACACAGCAATGACATGTTTGCTGTTTGCTTTCCAGAATTCTTCTGGAAAATCACAGTGCCCATAATTTCCCGGGCATATGCCCTGTGGCCCTCTGAAGTCCACCCGGCCTGCGCTCAGGGGTGATACTCACCCCAGAGGAGAGCTCACGTTCTAGAAGGCTATTCTAGTTTCCTTCAGTCCCGGGACAGCCGAGAGCCTGGCACCTCGGAGATGGAGTAGCATTTCCCACGGGGTGGCCTGTAGGTGCTGGGCTCCTTCCCCGCGCTCTGGTGGAGCAGTTTGGGGTAGGCCCTGTGCACCTGCTGGTTTGAAGTTTGAGACGTGCAGCTGTGACCCTTCCTCCGATCCTTCACGCGGAAGGATCGGGAACCAGAGACACAACCGCTGCATGCTTTGCTCTGTCTTTCCAGGCAAGAGGGTTGCAGGCACGGGGCCTGCCTATCACCCAGCCGAGCGTGTGTGGCTGTGGAGGGTGCCCGGGAGAACAGCCCATCCCCCAGGATCACCAGGCGGGAGAGCACAGCTGCTTCCCGTGGAGCCGGCAGCTGAGCCGCCCTCCCAGCTGTGTGGGCTGCAAGCCTGTCTGAGTCCCCGCAGGGGGCCCATGTGGCAAGAGGGTGCCGACACGCGTCCCCTCCCGTGTCGTGGGCATGACATCTGCACCCAGCCCTCCCTGAAGAGAGATTATGTTGTATGAGATGCAAATGTGAGTTCAGGGTTTTTGACTCTACAAATCTTTCTAGAGACTTTTATATTATTGAACAACACGGGAATGAGTCGGAGGCCTGGAAATGGGTTATCCCTTAAGGCCCAAGCGGAAAGGGGGATTCTTAAGAGGAATCACATGGGATTTTAGAAAGTATGGTGGGCTTTGCCCTGGGACTCCAGAGGGAGAAGGGCAAGAGAGTAATTTGGGGGGGGTGTTCCGAGGAGGGCACAAGACCCGGCAGAGAGATCTGTTTCTACCTAGAACCGTTCCAACCAGAGCTGTGTCTGAAACCCCGAAGGATTCTATTTAGGGCTAGGCCTCAGTGTGCCTAGCCAACGTGGGGATGTGATAGTTCGAAACATAAAAAAGACATATGTTAAGATCTCCTCAGAGAAATTCCTGTTTGGTCTTAAAACCAACCGGAGTGGTCATCTCCTGGACTCTTGGCTCGTTCGTTGCTCGTGGGCCCTGGAACCGACCCTCATGTCTTTCTCCCGGGTGGCCAGAGCACAGAGCATCAAGGCTGAAAGCTGGGACACACCCACACATGTGGTGTCCATTCATTGCTTTATCCTCCTCTTTGGGGAACTTTCCCCTGCTGGCAGGGGCTGCTGCTCATGTCAGGGTTCTGGTCCTGGCCCACTGGCTCAGCCAATCACAACCACCCTCACCTGGGGAGCCAATCAGAGCCCTTCCCTGGGATTCTAACTGGAGCTGACCCAGCCCCCTCCCTCGCCACCCAAGGCTGCAAGGCTGCCCTTGGAGCTGCCCCCGTCAAGGGACAATAGCCTGAGAGTACCGTCTTACGAAGAGTAGGAAGGGGGGACATGGAAGCCTTGGCCCCCGTCACCCCAACCCCACTTCCTCCTCTCCCCTTCCCCATGAGCCAACATCCCCATCTTTTCTTAAGATAGAGTTGGATTTCTGTCCCTTGCCAGACAAGAGTCAACTAATGAACGTCTCACTTTTAATTAACTTAGTTTTGCTATTCTTTCTAGAACAGGGTGGGGAGGAAAAGAAGGGACGTGGGAGGCGAGGAGAGAAGCAAAGAAGAAAGGAAAGGCTGCGTGTGCAGAGTCCGTAGCCGACAGGAGTGCCTGTTACCCGGCTGTTCAGCCTGACCCCTCTGCCCCTCGGCCACCTTGGCCACGGTCTTCACTGTGGTCAGTAGCCTGGCCCTCATGGCCAGCAGCCCCCCGCAGGACCTGCAGGACCGGTCTGTTTATTCCCAAGCCCATTCTGGGTATTGGTGGGAACGGAAGGCTCCGCGGCTGTGAGACATGCCGTCCATTCGGTGTGCAGCTTCCTGTCTCCACACCGTGTTTGTGGGATCCTCGGGCCGTTTCCAGAGGCTCCTCAGACACACTGGACATTCCTGTGGCTCTGGGGACTCAGTTTCCCCGATGGGATAGGAGCGCATAAATCTTCTTCCATAGAAAAAGACCTTTGTCCTCTGTGCTTGAAGGAAGCCTGCCTAAGTTTACTAACGACTGGGATTATCAAGGTCCTTTGGTAATTTTTCAAGTTACCTGAGCAAGAAAAATAAAACCAAAACAACAGTGATTACAGAAGCCAAAAACCAGCGTCGTCAAGTGCACATTGGCCATTTGCTTCGACAGGCAGAACTCAGTCCTTTTTATTTCTGCTTAAACTCCCGGGGCTCTGTAAGCAGATACCTCAGGGCTGGGGCAGGGGCTGCGTGGGAGGGAAGGGTCCGTGTCAGTGGTCAGATTTCTGGTTCGGAGAATTACCCAGACCTGATGGAAAGGAGCCCACCTTCCTTTTGGTTTACTCTTACCACATCCTCATTTTTTTTTTAAATCCTTGTATCTCTTTGTGTCTTTATATCCAGATTCACCAAGTGGCTAGTCTTAGGGCCACATGAGCTCACCAAACACCTTGCCTCCCTGTTCTACCACCGCTCCGCTTTCGTGGGGAGCAAGGGAACGGCGCACAAGAGCCTCCTCAGAGTCCACGGGGAAGGTCTACCTTTGCTCTAATGATTTCCCTATTGCTCAAAATATCTCAGAACTCCTTTTAAATCTTTTTTAAATTTAGGGGCCAGCTTGTGAGGTGCAAAAAAACAAAAATAGCAATGTCGATAGACTTCCGACGGAATACTTGTGCAAGCATCTAGCCAAATCGTCAGCATAGACGAGGCACAGAAAGGACCCAGTAGTGAAATTCCCACGGGATAGTGTCTGTTCATGTCCCACCAGCCAGCGAACGCTGCTCCCAATGACCCCTAGTAATGAAAGCTTGCCTCCGTTTCAGGCTGAATTGCTAGGATCCCAGGGATTACTCAGTTCATCTCTGTCTCCCTTATTGCACAAAGAAACAGTGACTTCAGAGGCTCCCATTTGCCGGCATATCTGTCAGCTGGGATCCTGGGGGAGGTGGATGCCAGGAGAGAATTAGGCGCGTGCGAGATTGAAGGCGGGGGGGCGCCGCATGTGCGGGGTGCAGGGGAGAACGGGCAGGGGTAGGTGGGGAGAGCCTCAGCCCACGCCCCAGCTCTGATACCTGTGGAAGGACAGCGGAAGGGGCTGGGTAGAAAAGGCCTCAGATCAGCACAGTTTTCTGAGCACAGATCACAGCCAGACCGAGGTGGGGGAGGGTCACCACCCACGAGTGGTCAGTCGAGGACATACTGTGGACCCCACATGTTCCGTCGTTGCCTGGCAACAGCCTGAGGAAGGCGTGGCCTCAGAAGCCAGGCAGGAGGCTCAGGGGCCTCTGTCGCAGTTGCCTCCATGGCAGGGTCTTTGGAGGGACAGCTGGGTGTCACCTCCATGGCCACCACACCCCCCTTGGCAACACACGGATGCACGGTTCTGTGGATGTGTAGGGAGCAGCACCCCTGTGGTTTCTTGGGTCTCTGCTGCCAGCCTTGGGGAGATTTAGAAGAGGACGGATGGGATTAACTGTAAGCCCCTGTTGCTGCAGCTGGTCTTGGGGCCCCCTGGGCGCCCTTCCTTCCTCACCCACTGGGCCCTGGCCACGCAGAGCCAGAAGTGTCCTGGGGGCCCCTATAACTTGTAGTTCAATAGGACCCTGGCCGAGTCCCCTGGCAAGAGCGTGTCCTCTTTTGGGACCCAGACGTTTAGCTCTTCGGAGTCCAGGGTTGCAGGGACAGGAAGCAAAGTCTCCCAGCAGGTCACTGAGGTGACTTCCCCATGGGAGACACAGCGTCATGGAGAGGTCTCTGATCGAAAGCACACGCTGCACCTGCAAGGTGTTCTTTCCCAACCCCATGCGGCATCCCCCTCTGAGCTTCAGGTGCATGCACGGATGGTGCTCCGAGGTCAAGTGTCCCCTCTACCAGGAGCCTGTTTCTTGAAAGGAGCACAGTCCCCTGCTGTAGCTGGTATGGCTGTGCTCCAGACCATTGCTCCTGCATTAGGATTCTCCCCTGGCTGCTCATGACCTCCATGCTGTCCACCTCTTCCCACTCTTGACACCACCGGCACTGCCGTGAGCTCATCAGCTGCCGCCCAGACGACCAGCCCCACTCCCCAGTTCTAGCCAGCAGTATCTCCCCCAGGAGGTGTGCAGGCCGGTCTCTGCGGCCCATGAACATGCTATAGGGGGGTTGAATTGTATCCCCCAGAGACATACATTGAAGACACACACCCGGCATCTATGAACATGACCTTGTCTGGAAATTGGGTCATTGCCAATGTCATCTAGTTAACTAAGGGGAGGTCATTAAGGTGGTCCCTAGTCTAGATGACTGGGTCCTTATGAGAAGAGAGGAGGCACAGACACACGGTGAGGAGAATGCCTTGTGAAGACACACGTGCAAGGAGAAGGCCCCGTGAGAGTGGGGACCGATCAGAGTGCAGCACTAAGGACTGCCAGCAGCCCCACATCTGAGAGCTAGGCGCCGAGCCATCCTTCCCGAGAGCCTGGCGGGCTCTGCTGATGGCCCGGGTGACACCCTGATTTCAGACTTCCAGCACCCAGAACTGCAGGGGAGGAGTTTCTGTTATGAGCCACCCGGTCCGTGACACTCTGTGACAGCAGCCGTGGAAACTAGTGCACACACGCGCCTTTCTCGGCTGCCCCTCCACACCTCTGGTCCTGCGTCCTCTCCAGCTTGGAGCACCCCTCCTCCGCCCCCCCACTGACCCCCAGCTCCCTTTGTCCCCCTCGGGGCACCTCAGTTTCCCATGCGTTGACACATCTCTGCTAAGGCAGTACCCCTTAGCACTTCAGTGTAAACTGCCTCGCTTGATTTATTTGTACTTCTCACCTTGCTCCGTAAAAGAATTTTCGGCGACTGCTACTTCCTGTTGCTTGCTAAAAGGCTATTTCTGTTGTACTTTTCAAGACTGACCTGACTGCTTTTGGAACCAAGTAGGGTCTGACCTCAGCCCTCAGAGTAGAGAGCACATGGCGGGTCTCCACACGGGGTTAGGGCCTGCTGGGGGCCGGGGGGGGGGCAGTGGCGTTGTGGGGGGACTGGGTCACATGGGTAGAGGCCTCACCAAAACCCAGCTACTGGTGCCCAGCCACACCCAGCACCTGACTTCAGATGCTGTTATGATCAGTCTTCAAGACTCTGACTCTCTGTGACTTAACCAGCCCTAGTGGCACGGGGATGGCTGCAGAAGCTACGGGAGAGACAGTCTGTTGGGGATTTGGGCCGAGCCCCATATTTGAACCTGCCTGAGGCTCTGACTCTGCAGGCCCTTTAATAGCTCTCAGTAGGAAAAAAAAAAAAATCCAGATCCTGCCACGTGAAAGCCAATGCACAGTAAGGGGACAGGAGGACCCGTTCCAAATGTAAATCAAAGAGAATTTGCATTTAGCAACAGCCGCATTTAGCACCCATAGGCTTCAATTTTAATTAAGGCAGCGAGTGGCTCATCTCCAATCAAGGCCAGAGAATTAGCGCGTTCTCGTGACCCATCACGTCATCTGGCAGAGCGGGAAGCGCTTGGCGTGACGGCCGTCTGGAGACCAGCTGTGCTCTTGGTGGCGCCTGGTGGCTGTGCGCTGCCTCCCGGAGGACCCGCTCTGACCTGCAGTGTGGGAGCTGAGCGTAGCAATAACCGCGTCACGGGACCCTCCGAGGCCCCCCACTCCGTCTCTCCTTTCAGTGAGGAAGGATTTGTCACCCACTCCTACCCCAGCGCCGACGGCCGTGCGTGCCTCAGTTTCCTCATATACACAATGGGCGTCTGCCTCACCTGGCTCTTCGCTCTGAGGCTTGAAGGGAGGCGTGAGGACCAGCAGTTTGCAAGACGTGAAGCCCTCTCTGAATAGAGCATGCCCGTCTCCACCGTAGGTCCTGTGGGTCAGAGAAGCCTGTGAGCTGTCATCCTTTGCTTTGTCGTGTCTGCTGGGAGGGGCTTGCAGCTGACCTGGGCCACCAGGACGTGGGGCTCAGCCCTGGGGCATCTGGGCCCCGCGCGCGATCCTTCTGATTAGAGACTCTCTAATCAGTGACATCACAGCCCTGATGGAATGGTGCCAGGCCGGTGCTGTGGCCTCACACAGACACGGGGTCTCCAGGCTCCTCACGAGGGACAGCCCTCCAGGCAATCCTGGGGGTTTGCTGACAGGGCCCCCAAAACCCAACCCTCCGGCCTTTCGGTATTAGGGTGGCTGGGGGCCCCTTTCCCATGAGGCCGCTCTTAACTAGCCCAGGGACAGAAATGCCCTGCCCTTGTCACCATTAGTGGGCTTTGGGACAGGGCAAAACCAGTGCCCACCCACCCCCAGCCCAGAGGAAGTAGGGTCTTATAGAGCTAAAAAGTGTGCCATTTTCCAAAACACGTTGGAAAATTCTCGTCTCATACGCCTGCAAATTTAGCAGCGCCGTGTTCAGAAAGGCAGGTACCCTCGCTCAACCCCAGGAAGTCCAGGGATCAGGACGCACGGCTCTCTTCGGAGCCGGGTCTCCGGTCCCGCCCCCCAGCTTGTAGTCCAGTCCCGTTTCTTACCCTAACCTTAGTGGCTCTGTTACATTGTGCCTTTTACTGAACATGAGCTCAGATGGTCTTCTCGGTAGGAGAGGTACAGATCACGCATCTGATTTACAGCTCTGCAGTGAAGATCAGAGTGAATGAACTGGGGACGGAATGTGGAGGAAGGATGCCGGGCAAACAGGCCGCTGTTGGCACCTTGCTTCTGCCTCCCCCCTGGTCTCGATGATCTTGTAGCTTCTACCAGACAAAGGCTCAGGAAGCAACTCATAGTTCAGCCAGAGGCATTTACTGACCGTGTCCTCCTTTCCACGTGGCCAGCACGGACCATGCTCCCTGGAGGACACACGGGAGAAGGTGCAGGCCCCCCGCACAAAGCAATGAGAGGGGCCCTCGTGGTGAAAGGTCGCCAGTCCCCGACCAGTGGGGACTGGTCACAGGAGCTGGCAGTTATCACATGCCCGCGAGGGCAGCTTTGTGCTGGGTGCTCTCGGCCCACCTGTGGCCTCCCACACGTCCCTCGGTGGAGGGTCCTGTCACCGTTTCACAGAAGAAGAAACGGAGACAGCGGGACACGAAACGTGGTCAAGATGGCTCAGCAGCAAGGGCCACAGAGCTTCAACCAGGACTGGACGGCCTGGGCTTCAGCAGGTCGCGGCGGGGAGGAGGGGTCCGGAGGCAAACGCCCAGAGCTGCGGAGCTGCAGGGAGGGGGTGGCCAGGCCGCGTGGCCTCGCCCGGAGTTGCCTGCTTCGAGCCACAGGGACCCCTGTGCTGCCTGGGGCCACCGGAGACCTCCGTGGTACCTTCCCTCTGCGGCCCCCCCTCCAAGGCCATTTCAGACTCCCCCTCCGCTCACTCCAGCCAGGAGCCTCTCCTCCTGCTTCTCCAGCAAAGGGACACTCAGAAGGGAACTTCTGCCAGGCCCGCTCCCCCGCGGACCCCCTCCCCGCAGCGACTCCCCCAGACGCTTGACTCATCACTGGAAACCGCCCCTCTGCTCTCCTGGCGCCATCATGCCCTCTCCTTCCTGCTCCATCGATGTTTCTCTCGTGCCGGCAGTGGCTCTTCCTTGGCTACACATGGGGGGCACCTGGTGAGCTTTAAAACAAAAAGAATGGGGGCCTTGTTCCTGCAGACTTTGGCTGAAGTAGCCTGGAGTTCTCCCCGGGCACCCGGAGACTCGAAGCTTTGTGCCAAGCCTCTGCAGCCAAGAGCCAGCTTTTCCAGGGTGCCCACCAGCCAGCTCTCTCCCACCCACACCCCTCCAGCTGCTGAGACCCCCCTCCCCCCCACAGTCCTCCGTCCTCATCTGACTCACCTTCTAGAAGCACGGGGCAGTCGGTCTCTCCCTCTTTCTCAAAGCACTTCCTTCCCTAACTCCCTGACTCCCTGACCTCTCGCCGGGGCTCTCCGTCTACCTCGCTGGCTGTCGCTGGTTCCTCCTGATCACCTCAGGGTGGCCCAGGTCTCCATACTGGGACCTGTTCTCTTTTCCGGGTACACTCCCCGCCTTGCTGTGCTCACTCATCCCGCAGGCTTGATAAGTCATCTATTCACTGAGATTGGATCTCTGGTCCCACCTCTTCCTCGAACGCCAGACTCGCGTACCCAGACGCCCACTTGACCTCTCCCTGTGGTGTCTCTTTGACATCTCAAACCGAACATACCCCAAACTGGGATCCTGCCCTTCCACCCACCACACCACAGCTTTGCCAACCTTCCTGTTGCTCAAGGCAAAAACTGAGTTGTCTTGGATGGCTTTGCCTTCTTCTTGCCTACTCCCAATCCCATCAGCAAATCCAGGTGGTCCTAGGCCAAAGTGTATCCAGAACCTTTGCTTCTCACCCATCCTCCATGCCAGTCTGGTCCCAACTGGGTCATCTGTCACCTGGTAACTGGTTTCTACTTCCACCCCGCTCCCCTGCTCCATTCTCAAAACAACAGAGTGATCCTCTACCAAAGTCTCTTCAGAGTCTCTACCTTTCACTCTTGTCAAAGCCCATGTCCCCATGATGACCTACAAGGCCTTTACAATGGGCTCTCCATTTGTCCCCTCCTCGTCCCCGCTCCAGCCAGCTAGCCGTTCCCCGAGATGTTGCTCCAACCTGCCAGATTCCCTCCTACCTCAGGACCTTTGCATGGGCTACACCCTCTGCCTGGAATGTTCTTTTCCTAGATATCTGGATGATCTACTTTCTCCTTACCTCCAGCTCCCCCCTCAAATGTCACTTCTCAGTGAGTCCTTCCCAGACCACCCTTTTGAAAACTGAAGTCCTCTTTCCTGGCATCTCCATTCTTTGCTCATTCATCCCTTCGGCACATGTCACCTCCTAATACGTCCTAATGCATAATTGACTTACACGTTGTGTTGACTGTCTGCTCCCACGGGAGGTTTTAAGTCCCATGAGGTCAGAGATGTTTGTTTTGTTCAGTCCTCTGTAATCTAGTACGGTGCCTTGTGCTTGGTAGACAGTCAGTTGTGTTTGTTGAATGAATAAATGGGATGCAGACCAGTAGCTGCGGGGGGGTGGTGAGGGGAGGAAGAGGACCTCGTCCGGTTCCACAGGGATTTCACTCAAATTTGGTGCTGGGAGTGCTTCCTGAAGAAGACTGGAGCTGAACCTTGAAGGGAGGATAGTCTTTAACGATCGTAAAAACAGTCGGAAGAGCAACAGTTCTCAGGAAATCCTAGGAACGATTTCTTCAGAGCTGTGCTCTCCCAGGAGGGAGAGCCCTGGAGAAGCCGGACCGGAGGTGGGTGGGGAGGAGGCGGGGTGTGCCAGCAACCCCGGGGCAGGGACCAGTCTCCTGGGACGTGTGGGCGCAGCGGCGAGCTGCCAGGCCCCCGTCCCGGGCCCCCACCGCGACGCGTCCTCCGCGCTCTCCCAGGCCCCCAGCAAGGCGACACAGTGCTTCCCAGGGAGGGTTAGGAATCCCGTCTGTGGTTTCCTGGGGATGGAGCTGTCTCGGAGGAAATTCTCTGTGGAGGTGGAAGCAAACGCCGTGCAGATCCGTGGTCAGTGACTGGGTGCTGATTCCCGTTTCCAGGCACGCGGCCACGGCAGTCATGCGTTGCCATGACAACTGCAAGGTCAGGACCAAGCCGAATCTCACTCGGCAAATCAGATGCAGACACGTTGCGTGCACTTTTCCACCTCAGCCTAAGATGTGGAAGCCACGGGTTTTTGTGTCAGGATCCCACCTAGAAAGCCACGGCTCCCCCTTCTGAAAGGGAGGACACGGGGGCCTATTTACACCCCCGCTCAAAAATCTCTGCAGTGCTGCCAGCCGCACCCCTCGGTGGCTCCCCCTTCCTGCTTACTGTCTTCACTCCCTCACGTTTGCAACACTTGGTTTGGCCAAATTCTCTTATTCATAATTTTCTAGATGCACCGGGGAAGAGAACAGTGTATAGGCAGAGAGACAGAGGGATGAAACAGCATGGAATGTTCTGGAAGCACTTGGGGAGGTGAGGGGCCAGTTGGGGAGGAAGGACTCTGACATCCCACAGACGCTATGTGGACCCCGGCTCTGCCATTCCCTGGTGACGGGCAGGTTCCCTCATTGTCTAACTGTGCTCTCCTCACCTCAGCAAGACTGGCTTGCAAATCAGTGCCGAGGGCTAAGTGAGGCTGGCTCCAAACACAGCAGGGGGGCAGATGGGGCGGGCGTTCTCATGCTGCACACAGAAGACTCGGAATTTGGCTGGTGGCGGTGGGCAAGGAGTCAGGAAGAGATTTAAAGTTGTGGAAGGGTTGGTGCTATTAGCAATCCCATTTTACGGATGACAAAACTAAGGCACAGAGAGGTTAAGTAACTGGCTCAAGACTGCACACTTAGTAGGTGGCTCTTAACCCAAGCTCTTAACCACCATAGTGGTTGTTCCTCGTCCAGCTAAATAGGAGAAGGAAAGGTCTTTGAGACTAAGGCCATGTTTGGGACGGTAGAAGAATTGAGATCCACAGAAAAGCTGGACTCGGCTTTGCCCCCAACATAGCGGTTAAGCTGCTGAGAAAGGAAGAATTTAAGTGATGGGCGTACCCACCAACACATCTTCTAGAACAAGGATGGGCCACCGGCTCTCTCCGAAGCCTGTGGCTTCACCCCCTACTCCCGGTGCTTTGCAGAAAGGCCAGATGAAGCCCTCCATGCTTCGGGCCAACCGTGCGGCCTTGCAAAGCTTGTAGTAGGGAGAACAGGTTCCCAGCAGCCGTCTCCAACCCTCCAGGCAGATCTGGGAAGGAGAGGTCCTGGTGCTAGGACTCAAGACTGCTCAGACACACACACACACACACACACACACACACACACACACACACACACACACACACACACACACACAGCAGTGTGCACGAGAAAGCCCAACGCCTACATCGGGGCTCAGGCTGGAAGGCGACAGTGTCCTCCGTAGCCACGTGTGACTGTGATGCCCTCTGTTACTCAGGGTCCACTGCATGTGTCTCAGCCAGGAAGAATTTAATACGGAGCATCAAACCCAGCGCGGTTCCCACCTGGCAGTGCACTGGGAAGCCCACGGAGCCGGCCCTGCTGCCGCTGCCGCCCTTAGGGCTGGGGCTCCAGTGGAAGGAGAGTGGCTGGAGGTGGTTCTACCACAATCCCCCATACCAGGGTCAACGGACTGTCGCTTGGCCATCACAGGAGTGCTGGGTAGTAGGAGTGGAGCCAAGGCAGTGTTGCAGCTTCTTCCAAGAACATCCCAGAAGGCAGAGAAACACTCTGGAGCTCCTTCGGCTGCCCGCCTTCTTCTCTGCCAGTGCTTCCATTAGTGGGGCCCAGAGGGGGAGTGGGGTTCGTGGGGGCCTGGGACACGTAGTCCCGACAATGAGGGCAGGTCAAGGACAGTTGGGAGAGCAAGAGGGGGTGGAGGGGGCCTGCCGTCATCCCACCTGGAGCAGCCTCGGGTTATGTACAATCTTATTCCTATTGTCCCGGAAAACTACTGAGGCTTTCTGGATGTTTAAATATGGGTTTGCACTGATCTCAGATTTGTCTTCCTGACACGCAGCATCCCACATCCCTCTTGCTTCGTGGGACCTGACCCCAAAGTCTGGCTACAGAGTCTTTATCTGGACAAAATCCAGCGTTCTGCCCAAAATTTAAAAAAAAAAATCTGTAGTAAAAGAGTAAGTAAATGTTATTTCCTTAACATAATAGAAATCATCTAACAAAATCATTGGAACACCAGAGGTATTCTCATTAAATTCTGAATGGTCCAAGAATTGTAAATATTGAAAAGGAGACAAGAATTTGTTTGATGATATAATCACCTACCTAGAAAACAAGTTAAAATTGACTGGAAAACACTTAGAATGCATATGGTAATTCTGTAAAGTGGCTGGCTGGAAAATAAATATCCAAAGCGTAAAGCCTTTCTTATATAACAACAATGACCAGCTGGAAAATTTGAGGGAAGAAAGATGTGGTTCACAAAAATTAATGTGCGGCTCCTTGACAAGGGACGTGACAGACCTCGGTGGGAGGCTGGAAGATGATCAGGGCGAAGGGAAGAGGGGGTCACGTTCCTGGAAGGGGAGACCCGGAGCAGTGAGACCAGCCCTTCTTCCTGGAATACCATGTCCAGCGAACAGAAGCAGATCCGATCACCCCCACCCGCTGCTGCCGCCACCACCACCACACACACACGGGGTTCTAAAATTTGAGATGTGTACTTTTAAAGTTCCTCCAGAAGAACAAATACAGGAGAAAATCTATTAATAGTTGGGGGTCTTTGGGAGAGAATTTCTTTAGCCGATTGTACATATTACATAGCGTAATCCTAAAGAAAGATGTAGTCGCGGGACAGCAGGAAGCATGAGGGTCAGGGAAGCCCTAGTGAATCATGGATGATCATTTATATATTTTATATACTAATGCAGGCGCTGTTACACTGGCAGCTATGACAGACTGCTTCCGCAGGCTAACATGGCTTCTCCAGTTCCTTCCAAAGCAGGTTATGGGGTCGGGGAGGAAGAAGAGGACAGGAAACCTCGGGATCCCAGGAAGATGAAATGACGTCTTGGAGGGAACTCACGCTTGTGTCTTCCGTTAAAAGCACTGGGTGTTAGACGCAACTCGTGAACCACTGAACACTACACCAAAAACTGTTGATGTACTCTATGTTGGCTCATTGAATTTAAATTTTAAAAAAAGGAAAAAAAAAAAAAGAAAAGTCATCTCCGGAGAGGCTCTCTTCCATCCACCCGCCCAAGAGTCGTGTGGAAGAAGCAACGAGCTCTCTCCGCTTCCCCCCTGCCGTCTGCTGGACAGCCGCGAAGCAGCAACCACACGTGAGTGCACCTGTGCCTGCGCCGGCCGGGCTGGGGTCCAGATCGGCAGTGGCTGCTGGGAGCTCTGTGGCCTGGGACGCGGCATCCAGCCCGATGGTCAGACACCAAGTGACAAGCCCCCTGGGGGAGGAGATGTGTCCTTCGACACCGTCTTCGGTGAGACGGGTGCTGGCCAGCACGTGCCGGCAGCAGCGTTTGTAGACCACGAGCCCACGGTCGTTGAAGTTCACACTGGTGCCCGCCACCAGCTCTTCCACCCCGAGAAGCTCATCACAGGCAGGGAAGATGCTGCCAGTAACCGAGCCCAAGGGCCAGTAACCACGCCACTGGCAAGGAGATCATTGACCTTGTCTTGGACTCAAGTCAGAAACTGGTCGACCAGGAGACAGGTCTTCAGTGCTTCTTGGTTTTCCTCAGTTTTCAGGGAGGATCCGGGTTCNGGGGAGGATCCGGGTTCTCGCCCTGCTGGCGGAACGTCCGTCTGTCCATTGTGGTGACAAGTCCAAGCTGGAGCTCTCCATTTACCCTCCCCCCACTGAGGTTTCCACAGCTGTCGCTGAGCCCTACGACTCCATCCTCACAACCCACGCCACCTGGAGTGCTCTGATTGTGCCTTCATGGTAGACAATGAGCCCATCTACTACATGTCATAGAAATCTCCACATTGATACCCAGTCTGCACTAGCCTGAACAGGTTGATAGGTCTGCTGCCCTCAGAGCTGGTGGAGCCCAGAAGTCCAGACCAGCCTGGCTGCCTCCGGGAAGGGTCTGCATTCTCTCAAGCTTGTACCTGCAATCTGTGTTCAAGGACACTGAACGCTAGGTGGGGAGGGTCTCTGCCCTCTTTCCTCGCTGTAGGGTTGCAAAGACCATCACACAGGGCCTTTCTCAGGACACATACTAGCAGGTAGCAAGATAAGTCTGCAAAGAGGCAACATTTTCAGAAAGAACTTAAAAAAATGCATTTCCTGGAAATTGCCTTTGACATTTCAGATCTGTTCCAGGGAAAACTGCTATGGAAACTTTAAGCAATGAACTGTCATCATTTGGATAATCACCTTTCAACCATCGTTGAATATCCCACCTCTCAGACTGAATCAGTGATGAAACATAAGGGCTCTTAACCTCGAAAAGCCCACAGGGATACGCAATACGGAGCCAAACACCAAATAAGCCACTTTTAAACAATTTTCAGTAGTTGTTCTCTAGCGAAAGTTGGGGGCAGACAGCTTTGTTTTTTTTTAATAAGTCTGTCCAATTCTTGAGTCTTTGAGCTATTTGCCTTTTTAAATGATTTGACTCTTGGGCGCCTGGGTGGCTCAGTGGGTTAAAGCCTCTGCTTTCGGCTCAGGTCATGATCTCAGCGTCCTGGGATCGAGGCCCGCATCGGGCTCTCTGCTCGGCAGGGAGCCTGCTTCCTCCTCTCCCTGTCTCTCTGCCTGCCTCTCTGCCTACTTGTAATCTCTCTCTCTGTGTCAAATAAATAAATAAAATATCTTNATTCTTGAGTCTTTGAGCTATTTGCCTTTTTAAATGATTTGACTCTTGAAGCAGTATTTGTATGCAATTATGGTAAAATAAAAATGAAATAGGAACCCCACAGGTGTCTCATTTCNTAAATAAATAAATAAATAAATAAATAAATAAATGATTTGACTCTTGAAGCAGTATTTGTATGCAATTATGGTAAAATAAAAATGAAATAGGAACCCCACAGGTGTCTCATTTCCCACCTCCCATATTCGTTACCATGAGGTCACTGTCCCCAGCGGTCAGCAGTCCCTGGCTCTTTCCACTGCCGCCAGAGAGCCTCCTGACCCCAGCGTCACAGTGCCTGGAAGGTGAGGAACTCCAGGTCCCTCGGCCATGGATAGGAGCCTAGCTGCTGGCAAGACCCTATTCAGCTGACCGGCCCCTTGCGGGAACCACATTTCATCACTAAAATGATGAGTAATGGTGGGAACAAGAACCAAACCTTTAAAAGAATTCTAACACTGGAGTTGGGCCTTAGCCCTGTGGGTGAGTGATGATGTTGTGTTGTTGATTTTTTAAAGCTGAGCCTCCTCCAAGTTCATCATGCAAGTTCACCAGGCAGCAGCTACGGCTCCACTTCCCAATGCAGAGACCATGCACAGATCAGGTTCCTGGCACCCTCCACCTGCTGAGTTTCCATCTCAGATTCAGCCAGTGAGGGCCATGTGGTCATGAAGTCTGACATCAGCAAATCTATATCCACATCTGAACTCTGATGCAGAAGAATTCAAGGGCAACCTGTCGGAATTGGCCAGCTAAATATTTCCCAGAAATATTCCCAGCTAAATCCCAGTACCACTCACTTTACCCTCTCCTCCAGATTCATATAAGGGTCAAGTAGGTTCATGGAAATCAGCACACCTGTATGGCTCAGGGTTTCCCAGACTGATTGATACATATTTTTTTATTTTAAGGAACTGGCTCGTGTGGAGCTGGGGGCTGGCCATTCTGAAATCCAGGCTGGGGACAGGTAGAACCTCGGGTGGAAGCTGGTGCGCCCCTCCTGCCCAACACAGCCACCCCAGTACGTGTGTAGGGCCTGTGAGTTTGTCAGCTGGCCCGTGCACATCTGCAGACCTGCCCAGGCCTCCCCCTTCAGTGTGCTTCTGGAGTTTGCTTTCAGCCCCACGTTCTGGCTGCAAGAGAGGCTTCCAGGACCCCTAACCTGACCGGACTCCTGCTCCTGATCCCCACAAACTCAAGGCCTTCCTCACCCCCGAATCTCTCCACCACGAACAGGCAGCGCATTTTGTAGGGAGCTTTCTGTGCAGAAATGTAGGGTGAGGGCCTGTCTGGACAACAGCTGTCTCCGTGTGGCTCACTTCAAAAGCAGAGCTTGAGACGAAGAACTTGAGACTGAGTGAGTGATTTGGGATCTGATCTTTCGAAGCAGGACTGAGAGGACAGGAAGGAGTCTCAGGAGAAGAAGAAAATGACCTGAGTGTGTGTTACCAAGGTCACTGCCAAGGACACCTGGTTCTGCCGGAACCTCTGGAAAGCAAAGAGAACCTCCCAGAATCACTCGCCCAAAGGAGAGGAGGCTGGACCATGTGTCCCTCCATGGCACTCCCTGCTTGCTGAGGGCTGCTCTGGGCCCCTGCAAGCTGAGCCTGTGTTGACAAGGCCCTGGGGGCCTAAAACAGGCAGACCTGGTCTGAAGGCCCTGTGCCCAGTGCCCAGAGCAGAGCAGGTCACGCAGGAGCCATTCTGAGCTCACGGCGTCCGCCTTTGAGCTGCACAGAGCTCTGGGTTGGGCTGGTGGGGCTCTGCTGCCCCGCGGGGAAGTATCTGAAGGCATGGAAGCTGTTTAGCCTGGGGGAGAAAGCACTGGGCATGGGACAGAGGGCCTCACGTACCAAAGGGCAGTCTGTGTGAGATACAGTGGGGGTGTGAGCACTGGGGCTGGAGGAGCCGATTTTGCTCCAGACCTTGGCCAGCCACTCCCCAGGAATATTCACATGCAAAGAACAGTGGTGGCAAGATAAAGGAAAATAATACTCTAGGATGGTGACCTTGACCAGTTCTCTAATCAGGTGCAGAGAATGTCTGTTAGCTGGGCTGGACCTCAGCAAGCATTCCCTTGTCCTAGTTATTTAGGCTTCTGATGAAAGTAGGCCACGAAGCCCTCCGAGGTCGCCTCTCCAAGACCCAGCCCTAAACCTTGATTGTGCCAGGACTAGAGGCAGCCGAAGGCGGTGGAGAAACGCACAGGTTTTGGAGCCAAAACTTCCAGAGCTCGGACTTGCATCTTAGCTTGACCATTTAACTAATCCCATGGCCGTGGGCAAGTTTCCTGGTGTCTCATCTATAAAGCAACATCGTAACTGTCCACCTCCTAGACCTGGGATGAGGAATAAATGACTTAATTCATATAAAACACATCAACATCCGGTGCATAGAAAACACCCAGACTGCTAGTGATGATGGCTAGTACTCCCTGTAGCAGGATGAAAGGAAGAGAGGGCGGCGGAAGGAGGGAGGAGGAGGAGAGGAGGAGGAAGATGTGAGGCAGGGCTCCAGGGGCATCACTGCTGCTGCTTAGCAACACCGCCCACCAAGAGTGGGGAGAGCCCACATTTTGAAAAGTCTGATTGTTACTTCAGCCCTTCGGAAAGAGCAGGGTGGCGGATGGGAGAAAAGCTGAGAACTGCCTCTCCCTTGGGCACCCACCCAACGGAGAAGGGAACGGGCTCATTTTGTGCTGTTTCCCAGAGTTAAACCAGGCCCGTGAGGGTAAGATTTGTTCTCCGTATCATCACAAGCTGTCTAAAGTTTCTGTTCTCCATGGGGTGATGGGCGGTCCCCGGGTTCTCCCACGTGCTAGGAAATGGAGGGTGGGTGTGCCCGTGCAAGACCCCGCCCACTCTTGACATTTCCTCCCACGCTCGGGAGACAGAACATGGGAAGCAGGGTGGCGAGAAGTCCGTTCCGCATGGAGCCACCAGACTTTTTTTGCAAATAACATTTTCTCACGTGTAACGACAGTGAGCTTGTTCTAGCTTGTTGGAAGCACTTTCAGTACGTTCTTTCATTTGATCATCACATGGGCCCTGTGATCCGGGTGGTTTGTTAGTGAGGCTCAACTCTTCCCCAATCCTCTGGGTTCTGCGAGGAGGGATTCCCCTTCCTCACAGTGGCCTCTTGCCTTATCCCTCGTCCTCCCTACAGAGGAAGTAGGTTACCTGGCCCATGAGCTTGGCTCCTTCCCTGTGGGAGCCAGCAGCAAGAAGGAGCAGTCTGCCTGGTCTGGGCCTCTGTTCCAGAAGTTCTAGAGGGCAGGCACCCTGCGTGAGAGACCGTGGATGTCCGGCCCGGCCTGGGAGGGTACGACCACGTCCTCCTAATTCTGGGGCTTGTTATTAGCAACAGATGCTTGGCCCGCAGACCAAAAGCCAGGCCTTACAAACTAGGTGTATACCGTGATCTGTTTGCACCCACAGGACACTTCTGACACCAGATGTGTGGGTTCTTTCCACACCAACCAATTCTCCAGTTCTCCGGATACCGGCTGGGTGTCCTCCAACTCAACTCAATTCTGACACTAAATGCCCAGAGTTAGCACAGATCCCACAGGTCAAGGGCTCAGTTCCAAATCAAATACCCAGTGGAAGTCCCAGTCTGCCCCCATTCTTCCAACCAACCTGCGAAAAAGTTCCCACAACCGCCTTCTTGGGTTTAAGAATTTGCTAGAATAGCTCACAGATCTCAGCGAAACACTACATACTCTGAGCAGTTTGTTATAAAGGGTACAACAGAGGTTCAGCCAAATGCAAATGAAAGAGGTGCATAGGGCAAGATATGAGGGGAGGGAGGTGCATGGCGCCCCCGTGCCCTTGGTATACTGTCCAACTCAGAAGCTCCCCAGATCTCCCTGCTTCAAAGTTCTTATGGGATTTTCATCACATAGACCTGATGGAGTCAGGCATTGGCCGTTGGTGATTGATTGACTCTCTAGCTGCTCCCTGTTCCCGGAGGAGAGGGGTGGGAGGCAGTGGGGCTGAAAGTTCCAACCCTCTCCTCATGCCTTGGTCTTTCTGGTGACCATCCATGTCCTGAAGCCATCCGGGGCCCCCAGCCACCAGGCCTCTCATTAGCAGACCAAGGGACTGTGAGCCAGGGAAGACTCCAGAAGGTGGGACGAGAAGGAAACAGAGTCTCCCTTTGAGATTCCAGAGGGCATGCAGCCATGCCAACATCTAGATTTTAGACTCATTTTAGACTTTGAACCCCCAGAACAGTTAGATAATGACTCTGTGTTGTTTTAAGCTCCCATGTTTATCATAACTTATCACAGCAGCAATCGGAGACTAATACATTTTCCATCCATTTCTTTCACTTATACAATGTATCTGTTGAACTCTGGCCTTTTGACCCATGAAGCTTCCTAAGGGACGACTTTGCTAACTATGTACTAATGGTACAGTTGAACATTTTCCTTCATCTTCTGGATGCGCCACGAATCGGCAGCTGAATCCAGCAGCTGGGAAAGGCTCAGATTCCGTTCCTTTGGCAAATACTCTGAGTGACTTGTTTTCTTTTCAGGAGGTATGTCGTTTTTGTCCTATTTCAATTTAGCAGCAAATGATGTTCAGGTCCCAGCTCCATTAATGAATTCATTCGGAGTTACAAGCTGGTGGTATTTGAATTCTGCAGTTAAAAAATTTTTATTAGCTATAATAGTTTACAAGGCGATCCAAGCCTTCGTTTACTATTTGGTTATCTAGTGGTATTGTTTATACAGGAAAGACAGTAAACGCTTTTCCTTTGCTTTTGTTAACTCAGTTTTCAGGATAATGAATTGGTTGCCTGTCATCCTCAGAAGGTGATCAGTTAGTTTTTGCCTGGGTGGCTCAGTCAGTTAAGCGTCTGCCTTCAACTCAGGTCATGATCCCAGGGTCCTGGGATAAAGCCCGGGATTGGGCTCCCTGCTCAGTGTGGAGTCTGCTTCTCCCTCTGACCCTCTTCCCCCACCCCCGCCAGCTCATGCTCATTCTCTATCTCAAGTAAATAAATAAAATCTTTAAAAATAAATATAAATAAATACATATCATTATAAATGTATGGACTTAAGCTTATTTGATTTGTTTCAATCCACTGAAATTCCTGTCTTTATTGAGTCTCAAATTGTCCCACCTTTGGCCAGTGGGAACTCTTGAGTCATTTGGACATGGCTTTAATAGTCTTTGGTAGTTCTTTGCTATTTGATATCTCCAAGATGTTCCAGACTCTTCTAGAACATTTCCTACCTCCAATCCAAAATACCCATTTCTCCTAGAATCTCTGGTTTCTTTTAATGCAGATCGATTTTTTTTTAAGAGAGTGAGAGTGTGAGCAGAGTGGGGCAGAGGGAGAAGGAGAGAGAGAATCTAACAGGGCTCAAGCTAACTATCTTGAGATCATGACCTGAGCCAAAATCAAGTGTCGAGTGCTTAACCGACTGAACCACCCAGGCATCCCAATAGAGAATGATATTTTAAGGGTACAATCTAGAGGCTATGGATATGTATAAAAATATATATACAGAGAGAAAAAAATGTAGAAACAATTACCAACCAGAATGCAATGATTATCCATAGTACATCCAAATGATACATAGCACAACCAAAATGATGTATTTTTTGTTCACATGTTTGTGTGTGTGTGTGAAACTTTATGTATTTATCAACGTGTGTCTATTTATGGAAATAACTATCCACCATCTATCTCAAGTTCACAGCGAAGTTTTCAATTCAAGTTGAGAACAACACGGGTTTTATTTAACCACTTCTGTATTCCATCTGTATCTTCTTTCATTCACACCGAGACTCTTAGTTCTCAGTGACACATGGAAGGATAGAACTAAAATACCCCATAACTTTTCATTTGCTTCACCCCACATTACACATACTATAGGCTCAGAGCAACAATACCAGTCTTAGCACATTAATTATGATTATTGAAAATACCTAATAAGTTAGTCTGCCTATGCTATGCCCATTCTCCCTTTATTTGGTATGATTTATTTTGTTCATTTATTTTCTTATGATTTATATCATCAGATCATATAGTCATCACATACTACAATCTCTGCTATTAAACCTTCTCTTAATGTTATAAGTAACTATATATTTAATGCTTAGCAGCTGTCCTTGTGCTGATGTTTGCAGATATTAAGCTGTCTAAAGTTCATTATCTACTAGATTCCTTAGAAAGAGCTCACGGGAAGACTATTTCCTAAGTTCTTCACGCTCACCAGAATGTGTGGTCTTCATACTGAAAGGTATTTTACTGTTTTAAGATCCACTCTTCCCTTCTTTCTGTGAGTACCTGAAGTATATTGCTCTTGTATCATAAAACATTGCTGTTGAAAAGCCCGATGATAAACCCATATTCTTTACAAGCCACTTTCTCTTTTTTATTAAGATACTCAAGTTGTATTTTCTCCTTTTCCCTAAAGTCCTGTACTTTTCCCAGAATGTGCTTTGGCATTGATTTTCATAGATCAATATTCCCAGAAGGTACAGTGTGTTCTCTTTCAATGTGTAGTTTTAAATCTTTGTAGTTTGAGAAACGTTCTCTTGAATTATAGTTGATAGTACTGATCTGATCCCTTGCTTTCAATTTTCTACTTCAGGGACTCCTGTTCTCATGTGTTGGATCATCTTTGTCTATCTCTGGTATTTTCACACTCTCAAATACATGTACCTTTTTCTTTATCCTTTCCGGATTCTGGAAATTTTCTTTCCCTTCCCCTTCTACCTTCCTTGTCATTGTCTGTTGTGTTTATCTGTTCTTGTGTTCCTTCTAGTTGTCTTCACTTTTAAGATTTGTTCCTTCTCTTTCTAGTTCTTTTTTATTTCTGTCAATTCAACTCTGAGATTTTTCTGGTTTTGACTTACGTTGTTCTTTTTCATCTTGTGTCATTTTCTTAATGTCTCTTAGCATTTTCTGAAGTGCCTTCTAAGATAGCCTCCAAGAGTCCAGTCACCTGATGTATACCCATGTATAATCCCCTTCCCTTGATTGTGGGAAGGACCTGTGACTATAAGGGATATCATTCCTGTGATGAGTCTACATTTTATGGCAAAGGCAAGGGGATCTTTCATTGTAATTAAGATTCCTAATCAGTTGGCTTTAAGTTAATCAAGGTGGAGTATCCTGCGTGGGCCTGACCTAATCAGGAGACTTGTTTAAATGAGAGTCTAAAGATTAGAGACAGAAAAGTCAGAGAAATTCAAAGCATTAAAGACACTCTCCTGTTGGTCTTGAAAATGCATGCTTCCCTGTTTTGGAGAGGGCCATGTCACTAGGGACAATAGACGACCTCTAGAAGCCGAGGGTCTGAGTTCTACAACCACAAGGAAGTGAACCCAGCCAACACCAATGAGCTTGGAAAAGGACCTCAATTTCAGGTAAGATCACAGCCCCAGGTAACCCCTTGATTTCAGCTTCATGAGACCCCAAGCAGAGTACCCAGGTCAGCTGTGCTTGAACTCCTGGCCCATGGAAATTGCAAGATAGTAAATATCTCCTAAGCTATTAAGTTTGTGATTCATTATGTCACAATAGGAAATGAACATGTACATTACAGTTTCTCCCTGTTCAAGGAGCAAGTCTTTCCAGCATGCTTTCATTGTTTGTGTGAATTGTATGTCATTCTACTTCTCTTAGTCTTTTTCTAAATAGTAACTTTGTATGAGATTTGACCTTGATATTTTGTGCTATTAATTTTTATTTTTTTATTTTTTTTAAAGATTTTATTTATTTATTTCACAGAGGGAGAGAGATCACAAGGAGGCAAAGAGGCAGGCGGGGGGGGGGGAAGCAGGCTCCCCGCTGAGCAGGGAGCCCAATGCGGGCCTCGATCCCAGGACCCTGAGATCATGACCTGAGCTGAAAGCAGAGGCTTTAACCCACTGAGCCACCCAGGCGCCCTGTGCTATTAATTTTTATATGAAGTTAGTTTCCTGAACTTTTATAAGAAGGCTTGGTTCTAATAGCTTTTTTTTCAAGCTTAACAAAGATCCTTCTGTTGTTTTCATGCAGCAGCTTGCTTGATGACATTTATTGGCTTAGTTCTCAGTTATCTGGACGTTCCCTTTTCTTCACTTCTGTTATCCCCATTCTCCTCAATCTTGATTTTACTCCAAGTACTTTCTCCATAGTGTGGGGCCTCAACCAGGAAGGGAACCTTGCTGGGCCGGTTTCAAAGCATTTATGAGGTTGGACTGGTCCAGCCTTTGAGGTTGTCCTGCAGGACCTTCGTATGCTCTCTCTCTATAGAAATGGGCAAAGCTCTCCTTGTTTCGGTCATTGTGCGCAAATTGGTCTGCTGGCTTCTCCCTGTTGTTCTGTTGGATGCCCTGTGACTTCCCTGAGTTCTCCCACACAGATGTTAGAACCGCTGGGGTCTCGTGGCTGTAGCGGTTTGTCCCACCTGCCGTTATTTTGGAGTAAATGGAGATGCCCTCATAGCTACTTATCTTGTATGTCTTGTACATGACTTTTTGTTTTTTCTTTCTAGTTGATCTATTTTGATCTGGGGAATCCGGGAGGATCCAGAGAGGGTGCTGCGACCCCTACTGTGAATCTCCTAAGAATTCTTCTTTCTCCTTTTTATGGCCGGAGAAGCCTGAATTCCCAGGGAGGTTAACTGATTTGCTTTAACCCACATAACTAGTAAGTGGGAAAACTAGCATTTGAACCTCGTTCAAATTTCAGAGCTCTTGTTTTTTTCCCCACTACGTTTTGTTTAAAAACTTTTACTATAACAATTCGCAGCTTTAAAACTTAACGGTTTCCCATTACCTAAACCAACCAGCCTAAGGAGCCCCAGCACTGAAGCCCCTCTCTGCCTGCCCAGCCTCACCGCCGATCCCTAAAGCACACCCCCCTCTTCTGCCCCCAAAGCTGTCTCCATTCCCTCCCCTCCCCATTACCGCTCTTCTACTCATCCCTTCCCTCTCCAAATCAAGTCGCCCTCTCATCAATTACCAGCAACTCTGGTCATTTTGTTTGTTTGTTCATGATTTGTGGAGGGAGGTATTTGAAGGCATTAACCTACGCTTTTCTAGAGCCGTGCGTATTCGTTTCCTTGCGCTGCCGTGTGTAACAAAGCCGCATGGACTGGGTGGCTGAAAATGATGGAAATGCATTATTTTATCGTTGTGAAGCCTAGAGGTCCAAACCGAGCCTATCAGTAGGGCTGTGCTCTCTCTGAACCTGTAGAGGAACCTTCCTTGCCTCTTCCCAGCTCCTGGTGCTCTGCTGACAATCTTTGGCGTCCTTTGGCTCATCGATGCAATACCCCAGTCCTCTGTGCTCACGTGCTGTTCTGCCTGTGTGCCTGTTTTCATTTGGCCATCTTCCCATATGGGGACACCAGTCAGATGGGATCCGGGGTCCACCCTACTCCAGGATGACTTCATCTGAACTAGTGACCTCTACAGTGACCCTATTTGCAATAAAGTCACCATTTGAGGTAGTAGGGGTTGGGACTTCAACACATCTTTTTCAAGGGGAGACACATTTGACCCCCAACACTTAGCTTCCCATTTCCTTTCTCTCATTTGAACAGATGATCGCTTTGTTTTTTGCTTCGGGAAGAATGGCAGAGAGTGGAAAGAAGTGTGTCTATGGTGTGGGCTCTCATATACCCAGAACCTTCTGTGCTGGTCCTCTGAAGGCACATCCATTCATCAAACAATCTAAAAACTTTTTTAAATCACCTTCCACGTACAAAACCTGTGCTGGGCCTGCAGGGAATCTGAAGAAGCCTCTCCTTTGGTTGAACTTAAGATACAGTTGATTGTATGGCCCACCATTATTTTATTTTATGTCCTTCCGAGGAAGAAACCCGCTGACAGACGGTGATATATATCAACAACTTCCGAGTTGTTACAATGCCAAGAAAGTCATGTCTTAGGACTGATGAAATAATGCATGAGGCACCGTGTCTCCTTTTCAGGCGCTAGAGTCTTGGTGGAGAGAAAACACATGTGTGCACACTCACACACACACAGGCATGCACGCACATGTGTGCACACACAACTGGAGACCACGCCTGGCGGAGTGTTAAAGGAGCCGTAGGGACTCAGGTGTTTTCAGAGCTGACACTGGAGGTGGTTGCTCTTTGGCTGGATCTTGAGGTGTAGACAGGACCAGGATCCTCCAGGTGGCCCTGAGGAGAGCCATCGAGGGGAGAGGAATCCTGTCACGTGGGGAGCACAGGTGTAGAAGGAGTAGAGCAGTGTCCCAGAGGGAGAAAACGGGAAATGATATAGTAGGGAAGGCAATCTTATTTCCAGCTTATGGCCCTCCCTAAGGAGTTCGGATTTTATTCTTTGAGCAATGGGGAGCCATAGAAAGTTTTGGAGCAGAGAGGATCACACCAAGCCATATTTTGGGGTTATCAATCTGGTAACAGGCAGAATATATAGAAAGCAGTTAGGGGACCTGTTCAAGAGACAACCTCAGGAGTCCGGGTTGCAGCAAAGGGAAGAGTGATGTGAAATGAAAAGGAAGAGTGACAAAGGGAAACTTGTGCAGAAAAATAAACAAGCAAGACTTGTTTAGGAAGAGGCATGCATCAAGACTGGATCTCAGTATTGGAGTGTAGGCAGCTAACAATGCATTGCCAGAGTTAGGGACCCCCCCCAGGCCCTATGTATCCCGACAAGCCTTTCTGATCAACACAAAATTAAGCCCCACATGTACCAGATGACGTGCCCATGGGCACTCCAGGCTGAAATTAAATTATAGTTGCTACAGTTTTGTATAAAGTGTCTAGTGATCCTGACATCTTTGGTGAGATGATCAGGGAAGTAAGAATACATCCTGTCACTGTGAGTACTTGAGACATTTCATGGTCTCAATTGATTTTACGACCTCCCTGTGTAGTAAATCAAGGGCAAGTTTTGCTCTATGTGCATCGAAAAATCAGACGACCTTTATGGAAACCACATAAGCCAGAAGCAAACCTGGGAATAAATCCAAGGTTTCCTGATGCAATATTTTTATCTACACATGTATGTTTGCTCTACCTTCAGTAAAAGAGAACAGAGCACTGTGTAAACATTAAGCACCCTGTAAATTCTAGGTAGTAACCCAGGGGAGAGAGTCTATTCACAGAGCGAGAATTAACCCTTGGAGGGATTCTACATCCGTCCCTAGCGCTGTGGGCAGGGGATGAGCTGGACGTGCTGTGGGCAGAGCTGGCCACCAGATGTGTCAGGGATGCCCCTGACTGCATACAGATCCTAGATTTTATCTTGTTGGTGTTGGAGGCTTTCAGAGGAAACACTTCCTTTTGAAGGTCAAGGTCCAGGTAAAACCCTGGATAAGTAGACTTTTTTTCCTTCTAATACTTCTTTTTTTTAAAAGATTTTATTTATTTATTTGACAGAGAGATTACAAGCAGGCAGAGAGGCAGGCTCCCTGCTGGGCAGAGAGCCTGATGCGGGACTCGATCTCAGGACCCTGACATCATGACCTGAGCCAAGGTCAGATGCTTAACCCACTGAGCCACCCAGGCACCCCTCCTTCTTGTTCTTCAGATGGAACTGTATATTCAGAGAGTAAGTCCAATCCCGTAGTATCTGTTCATAGTGGACTTTGTCCCTGGGTGAACCAATGAATGTGGAGAACCTTCCATCTAACAGAGCTCAGGCCCTGGTCAAGGGAGCAAAGATGCCACAGAAACAAAGCTCAGTGTCTGTCCTCAAGAAGCATCATTCCAGTAGAGGTGGGGCATGGAGGGAAGGAGACAAGAAAAGAAGATCATTGCAGGTGCAGCCAGGGACTACAAGGAAGACGAAACAGCAACGTGGCTCAGAGTGGCTACTTCATCCCTGGACCTCGAGCAGAGCCTCCAATGAGGAGGAGGGATCCAGCAACAACCCCGGCGAAGCATTCAGAGCAGAACAACATAGGACCCAGCTTAGTGTAGTCAAGAGGCAGTATGACAGTGGGGAGAGCAGAAACCAGCAGCACATGGCCTGACCTCCTTCATCAAGAGCTTGCCTTCTACCATATGAGTATTGGGAGCTGAAAAATTCTGTAAATCAATTACCCCAGCAACTGTGTGTGGGTGCCCTGTATAGGCAGGGTAAGAGCAATAGCTGGGACCCGGGAAATGCTCCAGGCGAGGGCTGGTGGTCCAGGTCAGAAACAATGGTCCAGGTGAAGGATGATGGTTAACATGAAGGAGATGGTTCACAGGAGGGAGAATTTTCACAAACCCGGATTCAGGTTTTAGCATCAAAGTGGGTAGAGCTAAGATATGAGAGAACTTTGTAAGTTCTGGCCGAGAAATTGCATGGGTTTCATTTACTGAGTAGGGAGAAGACTTGTGGGGAGCACATCTGGGGACATTCAGTAACTCTCTCTCTTGGCCATGTTACGTTTGAGACACGTTGACATCCAAGAGACTCCAGGAAGACGGTTGGATGGTGCTGTGTGGGGCGCAGATGCCAGGCTAGGACTGGAGTTAGCTCAGAATCATCCAGACAGAGATGGCAGAGGAAGTCACAGGACCGGCTAGGATTGCGGTGTTCATTTCCTAGAGTTGTGGTAACAAAGTGCTGCAAACTAGAGAACTTCAGACAACGAAATTTATTCCCTTACCATTCTGGAGGCCAGAAGTCTGACTCGGGGTTCAGCAGAGCCGTGCTTCCTCTGAAAAGCCTACTGCAGAATCCTTCTTGGCCTCTTCCAGCTTCTGGCCAATTCTTGGCGTCACTGGCATACTTGGCTTGCAGCCCGCTGCATTACCATGGGTAATCCCCACTGCCGCCAGATGGCATTCTTCCTGTGGGTGTGTCCCGTCTCCCCCTCCTTCTGTGGACCCCATACATTGGATTGGAGCCCACCCCTTCCGTATGACCTCATCTTAACATGATTAGAGCCTATTAACATGCCAAGACCCTATTTCCAAATAAGGTTGGGTTCCCAGGTTCTAGATAGACATGTGGGGACACCGTTCAGCCCAGTGCAGTTACCTAGAAAAAGAGTATAGATGGACAAGAGGACTGCTGAGGACAGGACTCGGGGGTCCCGATGTTGGGAGGACCGAGAGAGGAGAGAACACAGGTGTCTGCGTCTCCTGGCTAGAGAGGCATTGTTCTAGTGAAGGAGGTAGCAACCACGTGGCACATGGCTACTGGTTATGGAGATTAACTAGTTTCACCTGGTTAGCCAACTTGGGGACAGATTGACCCTGTGGCCTTAGGGGTATGGAAGTAGTGGGCAACTTTAAAAGGACTCTTCCGTGAAATGGTCAAGGCCCAAGGAATGATTGTATTGGGTTGAAGACAGAGTGAGGACAGCAAAACTATAAAAAACGGAAGTAGAGGCATGTGGCACTTTGTCTGTGAGAAGTGGGAGCACAGATGTGGGGTGAGGGGCAGTCGGAAAGACGTGTGGAATGGTGGCTTGCTGGCATGCAGATGGTGTCTGCAGGGTCTAACGGCGGGGGAGAAGCTGACCACGCAGGAGAGAAGGGGTTCCATCTGAAGTGAAGTCCTTGACCTTGTGAGGGACTGGAGCTTCGCAGACTTGGGGAGGGAGTGGCTTCAGATGGGAGCAGAGATGGGCCGATCATGGTCATAGGAGGGAGGGTGACGTTTCCTGGGACCCATTCAGGGACACTGGTGGGACCAGTGTTGGGAAGACGGTGAGCTCTCATTGGGTCGCCTGTACATCATCTGTCCATATTGGTAGCAGTTGGGAACTGGGGAAAGGATGTTGGGTTTGAGCAGAGCGTGGTCGCGAAGTCCAGGGCTTAGAAGGAAGCGTGTGCCCCAGCAACCTCCAACAGGTGGTCAGGCCGTGTCGGGGCCCGTCCGGAATCAACGGAGGTGGAGTGTGTTCCGTCGTCTCTTCGGTGATGAGCAGCAAGTCAGGCAGATGTAGGGGGAGGCCATGGTTGGGTCGGTCATAGTTAGGCTTCTGCCAGAGAGAAAAATGAGAAAGGGAGATTAGGGTGTTCGTGAAGGAGAAGTTACGGGGAGATGTGGGCTTGGCGAGGCAGGACTGGGAGCCTGGGAGATGCTGGCAAGTGGAAAGGTGGAGGGCCGTGGACTGGAAGACCATTTGGGGAGAAGAGTTGTGGACACGGGAGCACAGAGCAGGTGAGCTGTGGTGATAAAAGGTGTGTTTGAGGGGCGCCTGTGAGGGCACAGTCAGTTGAGCGTCCAACTCTTGATTTCAGCTCAGATCATGACCTCAGGGTCCTGGGATTGAGCCCCACGTCAGGCTCCACATCCAGGGGATGTCTGCTTGGGATTCTCTCTCTCCCTCTCTCTCAAATAAACAAATAAATCCTTAAAAAAAAAAGTTATGTTTGAGATTGAGCTTTTAGAAGTGGTGCAGTGTTCGGTTGTGACAGAATCTAGTGTTTGGCCATACAAGTGGGCAGAGCTGAGGAGGCTGGAACCAGGAGGCAAGGACAGAGTGTAGGCATCCAATGGGAATGTGCTGATGTGAGAAAAAAATATGGTTTATTTGATTTTCCCCCCCTCCATGATGGGAAATAAAACGCAAAGAAAGAAAGTCAAAATTTGGTGCCAGGAATTGAGGGACCAAAAACCCAGAGGAAAAAGGGGTTCTTCGGGGGAAGGCAGCCCTCCCTCCCACCTCCAGGCTTCAGGGCATTTGTAAATCCTCACTGCCCGGGGGTGAGAGGCCCAGACACCAAGCAGAGGGCGGCCACACAGAGGCGGGCGGGACAGGCTTGCCCGCGGTCTCAGTCTTGCACACCCGGGGACACAAAGCCAGAGTTCTGTGCTGGCCCGGAAGGAGGGCCCAGGAAGCCCTTCAGCTTCTCTGGAGAAGGGAACCGGAAACAGACGAACGTGAGAGCCTGAAATGCAATTTGAGGTGGAAAAGGGGTTGGGAATGAAGGAGCCAGACGTTAACGGGGAGAAACAGTTAACAGAACAGGGGTCCCAGGAAAAGGGGTCCCCTCAAAATAAGGCCAGTGAGAATTTGCCCCCAGCTTAAAATTTCTGAGGCCCTGGGAACAAATTTTCACTTGTTTTACTTGATCATTAGTCTTGCAATATAAAAACAGTTCACCGGATACGATTTCCTCAAGCGAATCAGGCTTTTCCAAGAGACCGATTTATTGAACATTGAACAATGAAGTATTTGTAGAAATTAGAGGTGAACGTGACAGATGTGTTTGTCTTGGCAAAGGGGCATCTTCAGTCCCTGCTCCACTCTGGTCTCCTTCCGGTGACTCCATCTTTTTGGGTCTTTCCATTGTAATCTTAGACTTTCCTTGCTTGAGAACTCTGCCTGACGGTGTCGTGTGTGCCTGCCCCTCTTTTCTTCATCCCTCTCTGCAACTGGTGGACAAGAGCTCAGGTAATCGTGGCTCCTGAGAAAGGCCAGAGGTTAATACTGATGGGTTTGCAAGGATTAGAAATGCGGGTGACCCCGTACAGACCCTAGAGTTCCCGTGTTACGTGATTTGTTCTTAAAACCCGGGAATTATGGGGGCCAAGATCAAACCCTCGTGTGGAGGCTCAAAGCCCAGCCCTCGCCGGTGCAGCCAGCTGCCTCCTCCCAAAGTTGGGGTGGCGCATTTGTCAGCACCCCTGACGGTCATCACAGATGAGAGGGATTCCTACATGGCTCCCGTACTCGGCCTTCACCTTGCTGGCTTGTCACTCTTTCTTTGCTTTTCTTTTTCTTCGGACCAGCAAATATTTATTGAGGAATACTCTGTGCTCAGAGCTGGTGATTCAGAGATGAGGCACCCAAGGAGGTCATGGGCTAGGAGAGAGGCAGACAGACAGCAGACATCACATGCAGAGTGATGATGGCAAGTTGGTCTGCACCTGACCCATAACCAAACCTCCGGGCATCTGGGTGAAGCGCTAGAAACAGCCCAAAGGCTAAATAAGGGCTCAGTGCCATGGCCAGGTATAGGATTCTCATCGGACACTTAAAATAATGTTTCTGGAGGAATGAGAAAAATGTCCACAACATGAGGCCCGGTGAAAAAGGCAGTCTTCGAAACTGAATCTGAGGTCTGATACCCATGATGTTTATAAACCAAAATCCTTCTGGAGGTTAGCTGACCAGCTATTCGCCGCCCCTCCAAGATCCACAATCCACCTTTTTCCACCTGCTCCACGCCCTGGCGGCGGAGCTGTGTGGCCTCTGGCTTCCGGTTGGCTTTGACTAGAGGAAGGCTTTGGATGGAGAGAGGAGAGCGAAGGCAGAAATCTGCTCCATCTGCCGCTGGCCTTAGCCTGGCTGGTCTCCTGCCCTGCCAGGGCTCCTGCAGGTTCTGGTAACCTCCTCAGCCCTAGGGAGGAGAGGGGCCTTGCTGTTACCAACTCCAGGATTCTGCATCATCTTGGGGGCTTCTCTACATACTGCCCACACCCTTATAAATGCGCCCATGTTTAATCTCTTTGCAAATGACCTAAGTTGTGGTGCCGACCCATTTGTGGGATTGCGGGCCATCATGTTCTCTCGGGTGATTTGCTAGTTTTCTGTAAGAGTCACATTTTGGGGCATCTAGTGAACTCATGACTCCTTGTTTCCTCTGAGAACCATCTGCCCAGTCACGGGGTGGACCCATAACTGATTGGTCTAGATCAGTGACCAGAGAGCAGCTGGGCCAGCCAGATGCTCTTTCCTGGAAGGCCTAGTCAGAACTGGAGAAACCTGTCCTGACTTGGTGGATAGATATCCTGTGAACAAAGAAAGAGGAGTTAAAGAGCGAAATAGGACAAGAAATGGCCCTCGACCCCAAAAGTCCATACAGACCCCAGTTCTAACCCCTTCCTAAGACCTGGCATCACGGCTCCTTTGACACCTTCGACATTCAGCCCTATGGTCTTGGAATACCCCCCTCCTTTTAACATAAGTCAGCTTGAGTTAATGCAACCAAACGACTCCTGCATAGTACGGTCATGAATTACTCTCACAATTAGAAAATAACTATAAGACATGTATTTTTATTTTTTTTAACTTTTTACTTTGAAATGATTATAGACTCAGAGGAAGTAGCAAGAATTGTACAAAGTCTCATGTATGTTCCATACCCAGCATTCTCCGTGGTGGATCCCGTAGGGCTCTAGTATAACACAGAACCCAGGAGATGGACACTGCGGCATGGTTGGTAACCAGACTACAGACACGCAGTTCTCACCATGTTAAAATCTGCATTTGCCTGTATGGATGTGTGCACAGTTCTATGCAGTTTTATCCCAAGAACAGACTCATACGGGGCGCCTGGGTGGCTCAGTGGGTTAAAGCCTCTGCCTTAGGCTCAGGTCATGACCTTAGGGTTCTGGGATTGAGTCCCACATCGGGCTCTCTGTTCAGCGGGGAGCCTGCTTCCTCCTCTCTCTCTGCTTACTTGTGATCTCTCTCTCTCTGTGTCAAATAAATAAAAATCTTTTAAAAAATGAAAAAAAAAGAACAGACTCATACATCCATCACCATAATCAAGATAGAGAACTGTCCTGTCATCAAAACAGAGCCCCCTTGAAGCTACCTTTCTGTATTACACTCACTCCCCATGCCACTGGTCTCTTCTCCGTGTCTGTACTTTTACTTTGAGAATGTTGTATATTGAAATGACATGGTATGTAACCTTTGGAGATCGACTTCTCTTTACTAAGTATAATGCCTTCTGGTCCATCCACTTGGCTGTGCCTACCAGTTCAGTCCTTCTTATTTCAGAGGAATAGTCCACCGTGCAAATGTCCCAGAGTTTATCCAACCATTCACCTGTAAAAGAACACTGGGCTGTTTCCACTGTTCTGCTATTACAAATTAAGCTGCTATGAACCTTCACACATAGGTTCTGGTGTGAACATAAATTTTAATGTCTCGTGGATGAATGCCTGAGGTCATATGTTAAGTGAATGTTTGGTTTTGCCAGAAACCACTAAACTATTTTCCAGACTGGCCATTTGGTACTGGTAATTCGTGGCTACATTTTGCACTCCCACCAGCAGTGTATGAGAGATCCAGTTCCTCATTCCTCTGTTTCTCTTTTTGGGTCTTCTTGTGGGTTACTTGAACTTCTTTAGAATTACATTTTCTCTCCAGTGTTTTGGAATATTGAAAGACAGCCAAGGGGAGATCCAGCCTAAGGGCAGGGAGTTGGGTGCACCAGCCTGGAAAGAAGAAAAAAGCATGTGTATCCATATACGTGATGTGTTTGGTATCTGGACGGTGTTTAAAATCATGGGAAAGATGAGGTCTCCCAAGGAGAGAGAAGGTCAAACTGGGCCCTGAGTGAGCCAAGTGGTCACGTTAGAGAAATGGGGGGGGTAGCAAAGGACCCTATAGAAGGAGCTCATAGGGCATCGAAGGAAGACCTCCTTGGTGGTTTTCATTAGAGATGCACTTAGAACTTTTTCAACCAAATTAAGGTAATTGTTGATACTGTTCTGCCATCACTTTTATAACTTGCTATATTGAGAATATTCTTCCTTGTCATTAAAGATGATTTTACAACATAATTTTTAATGATTGCATAGTTTTCCAAAAATAAACCTGCAGAATTTGAAAATAATAGTCCCCTATAATTTCACCATGACTGGTAATCTTTTTTTTTCTATCCATGTACAGCTATATATCATTATGTACTTGCAATTATACTATAGACACAATTTGTGTCCTGAGTTTTTGTTTAGTATCACTTCCAATTATTTACTTATCTTCTCTCTTCATGGTTAAACATGTGGGCATTTACCAGATTTTGCCATTATAAATACTGGCTTTAATAAACTTTTTAAGGGGTAGCTGGGTGGTTCAGTTGGTTATGCATTTGCCTTTGACTCAGGTCATGATCCTGGGGTCCTGGGACTGAGCCCTAGGTTGGGTTCCCTGCTCAGTGGGGCATCTGCTTCTCCCTCTGTCCCTACGCCACCTCCACTCATGCTCTCTCTCTCTCTCTCTCTCTCTCGTCCTCCTTCTCTCGCAAGTAAATAAATAAAATATTTAAAAATTTTAAAAAATAATCTTTAAAAAAATCTTTTGAAAAATTTTAATATTTCCCTAAGATCGATTTCTAGAAGTGGCCAAAATACTTAAAGATTTTAAGACTCCTGATGTAATAAAGTGCATTTCAGGACCATTTAACTAATTGACATTGCCACCAACAGAACATAAGGATATTTAAATGAAGGCATCATTTTTGACGATCCCATTGTTTTTTTTCTGAAATGATACAAATCCTTTATGGAAACTAGATCATAGTATAATACCACATATATATACACACTTATATCGGTATACGTACTTACGCATATACACACACATACATATAAATATCTTTCCTCAAATAATCTTAATGATATGGGCACCAATATCCACACAAAAGGCTTTTATCATCCTTCTACGGGATAGTGCGAAGCCAATCGCTGACCTGGTCTGCTGTGGGTCCTTAAACACCAATTAATGAATGAAAACCTTTTACTACAACCTGCTTCATTCTTGGAGCTACAGCCACATGATAAAAGTAACATTATCCCAGTTTTACAAAGGAAGGGAACGGAGGCTTCCTGGGGGTAATTAACTTTCTCAAGGCCTTGTGATGAGTAAGTGGTGGAACCCGAATTCACAGGCACAGCCTGTCTCGGTGGAGAGTGTGTGCTTGCTTTCTGCACCGTGGACTACACTGCAGAGAGCGCGAGCCGGCTAGGCGTACGGGGAGGGGTGCGGCTGACTGCCTGCTGAGGCTCACTCCCCATTTCCCGTCCCTTATGTCTTGGTGGAGACGCCTGACCCCTAGTAGGAAGCCCATCCTCTAAAGGGAGCCAGACGCCGCCCTCTCCTCTGCCTGGTGTGTTTTATTTACTTTTAAAAGATTTTTATTTATTTGTCAGAGATCACAAGCAGGGGGAGACTCAGACTCCCCACTGAGCAAGGAGCCCGATGCGGGAACTCAGTCCTAGAACCCTGGGATCCTGACCTGAGCCCAAGGCAGACACTTAACCCACTGAGCCACGCAAGCATCCGTGTCCGGGTGTGTTTTAGAAACCTTCATGTTCTGAGCGCTCTCCCTCACCTGCAGGTGTCCCCCACCCCAGGAGCTCTCCGAACCCCATACTTCTGCGGATCTTACAGAAGCTTCATCACATAAGCATGATAGATCATGAAGTCCTTTTCCTGCCCCTCGTCCCTCTCAGGCGACTGGGAGGTGGATCTGAATTTTCTGAGCTTCCGATCACTGCCATCACCCCCGGAATATTATAACAAAAGATGCTGTGGTGCTCTTATCACTTAGGAAATTACGAGGGTTTAAGGCGCTCTGTGCCAGGAACCAGAGGCAGAGACCCATATATACACGTTCTGTTATCGCACGGGGCGTCAGCCTGACTTGTGGGACAAAAGTCAGCTTTCAGGTCATAGTTGTGATATGATTGTGTCACAAAACCTTCTACTGACGGATTGGGCAGCCGGGAGCCTTTTTCTGAGAAGTTCTGGAGGAGCAAGATCTCTCCCAGTGATAAATCTTCCTTTGAAGAGGCCCTTTGTTTAGGTCCTAGCACCTCGATCTCGGAGCTTGCTTGGGGCCACCGTCCGAGTCACTCACGCACAGGCTGCAGAATCCAGCTTCTGTTTTTGCAAATTCAGAGATGCTAGATTTTCCCTCTTCCTGTGGCGGTTTTCTTTCTCTTTGCTTTTTCTTCCCTTGTACCCACTGTTCCTCGGGTGCAGTGTTTCAGGGCACCTGTGAGCTCGTGCCCCGCTGGGTTTGGGCGGCGAGGAAGGAAGCCGCCCTCCGTGACCTCGGCACAAAGACCTCACTGTTCTTCCATCTCTGGGCCCCGGGCCTCTAGGCGGCTTCTGTGACCCCACTTACCTGGGACACTTCGAATCACTAGGTGGTTTCTCGCGTTTCCTTTTTGGTTTCTGTTGGTCACAGCTTCTCTTGGTGATAACCCCACAGGGGCCATGTCTGGGGGAGGCAGGACCAGATGTGATCGACCCGGAGCCAGACACGGCTTCCTGAGTCTAGAGGAGAGCGAAGCTTCAGCCTGTCCCCACCATCTCTCCGGAAGGGCCCAGTGAGAAGACAGCTCGACACCCTCCAAATCACATGGCTTTGCATCTCCACGCTCCGGTAGGCCGGGAAGACCCACCTCCCTAGTTTAGAACCATCCAGAACCTTTCCTGGAGGGAACACAGTGTGTTTTACCTGACCAGAAGAATGTGACTCTCCCCAATTGTTTCTCTCTACAGCATTCATTTCTTTCCATATTTATTTCTTAAATCGTCATAAAATACACATGCAGTTACCATATTAACCACTTTCAAGTCTGCCGCTCAGTAGTGTTCAGTACATCCACACTGTTGTGCAACCATCACCACCGTCCTTCTCCAGAACCTTTTCATCTCCCCAAACTATAACTCTGTCCCCATTAAACACTCCCCATTGCCCTCTCCTACCCCCGGCAGCCGCCCTTCTACTCTCCATCTCTATGAATTTTCTGTCTCTAGGTACCTCACATGAGTGCAATCACACAGCATGTGTGACTGGCTTATTTCACAAAGCCGCGTGTCCTCAGGCTTCATCCGTGTTCTGGCACCTTCCTTTTGAAGGCTGGACATTATCCCATGTAATGTATACACCACGTTTTACTTCTCCATTTGTCTGCCAGCAGACACTGGGCTATAGCATTAATTGAACAAATGTTTTCTGAGTGCCGGTGATGCACAGTGTTTGCTCCTGGCGTTAGGGTTGCTGTACAGGTAGACTAGGAGGTCCCCACCCAGAGGTGAAGAAGCATTAATGATAACGGCCAAAAGTAATGGCACTTTCTTTCAAGTTCACAGAGACACCAATGACGATTCCTGATTTATGTATACTCCGCAATTTTTCATAAAATGTGGCACCGGATTTAAAAAATGAATAAGTAGCAGAGGGGCGCCTGGGTGGCTCTGTCGGTTAAGCACCCAAGTCTCAATTTCAACTCAAGTCATGACCTCAGGGTCCTGAGATCAAGACCCACGGTGGGCTCCACGCTCAGTGTGGAGTCTGCTTGAGATTCTCTCCCTCTCTCTCCCTGCCCCCCCCAGTAAATAAATAAACCTGTTCCAAAAAATGAATAAGTAGCAGAAATATTAATAGAAAAGCTTGTACATCACTGTATACGGCTTACGTCTTTCAGGGGGTGCTCCTAACGGTGCGTTTCAACCACAGCTCTAAGAGGAATGTGCTGGTCACGACTTGTACGGTCTGTGGCTACTGAGACAGGAGTAGCTATGTCGGTGTCTCTCGCTGTTCCATGAATAAGCAGCCGGAGGTTCTGGTTTCCTGGGCTGTCTCAGGGGAGCAGCCCCCGAGCGCCTGGCCGTGGGCTCCCAGGGACACCGTGTGGTCCCCCCGCTCCCACACCCCAGGGATCCATTTCCCTTCTGCTGCCCCGTGTGCTTTGTACTCTGCAGCCCTCTCATGGACCTGCATGATTTAAACACTGTTCGGTTTACTGCCACACCCTGGGCTGTGTCTTCTTTACCACGAGTGGGTGCTCTGCAGGTTTGTGAGCATTTTAAAGGTGCCCTTCCCTCGGCCGAGGGCAGGCAGGAGCCTGCGGGAGCCCCCGTGTGCCCCCCAGCAAAGCTGCCCCAGAAGCTATGCGTCCTCACAGAGGTTGATAGGTCTTCCCATCTGGCTGCTGAATCGTTCTAGATCTCCCTCTTGTGGGCCACCCATGGAATAAAACACACCGATTACATCGAACAGGTAGGATGAAGAATCTTGCAGATGACAAGGAATCGATTTCTGTGAATCCTGCGAGTTGAATAGGACCTTCCATTGTTTTTCTTAGGAGATGTGGTAAATCTATAAAAAGTATGTGGAGGGCCGCCTGGGTGGCTCAGTGGGTTAAAGCCCCTGCCTTCGGCTCAGGTCATGATCTCAGGGTCCTGGGATTGAGCCCCGCTTCACGCTCTCTGCTCAGCACGGAGCCTGCTTCCTCCTCTCTCTCTGCCTGCCTCTCTGTCGACTTGTAATCTCTCTCTCTCTCTGTGTCAAATCAATAAATAAAATCTTTAAAAAAAAAAAAGCATGTGGAGAATATGAAAATACCTGTGCACCCCCACCCCAGCTTTAAGAAATCTGAACGTTTCACTGCATAAGTACTGTAAATCTTCTTTTAAAACTTAAACAGAAAGTTGAGGGCCCCTGGGTTCCTTCCCTTTCTGCACACGCCTCCTCCCCCAGGTAACTGTTACTCTGAATAGGTATCTATCACTCCCACACATGTTTTTATGTCTTCCCACATATATGTGTGTCAAGACGATACAGACCATTGTTTTCCACCTTCTCAGCTCCACGAGCTTCTCAGCTGCTGTCACCCTGGGTGTGTTCTTCACAATCTGCTCTCCTGCCTCAGTGTTAGACGGATAAAGTTTATCCTTGTGGTTCCAGTTCTCTCATGTTCTTCTCCCATATATAATTTTTTGAGATTTTGTTTATCTCTTTGAGCAAGAGAGAGCGTGAGAGAGAGCAAACAAGCAGGGGGAGGGGCAGAGGGAGAGGGAGAAGCCGAGTCCCCGCTGAGCAGGGAGCCCCAGGCAGGGCTCCATCCCAGGACCCCGGGATCATGACCTGGGCCACAGGCAGACGCTTAACCGGCTGAGCCCCCCAGGAGCCCCCCTCCCGTATATTGTCGATCATACGAATACCACAGCATCGTTACCAGTTCCTTGGTTCTGGTTTATTAGGTTGTTTTGAATCTTCCCCACAACAAACCAGGCTGTCAATGTGTGTTTCTCTAGGGTACATCAAAGGGCGGATTGCTGGGCCGTTATGCTTGGTGCCTGTAATGCGACTTTTCTCCATACTGCCAAATAGTTCGGAAAGGATCGCACTATTTACAGCCTCCTATCTTCCTCTCTCTCTCCTCTGCCAGAGGGCAGCCAGGTGGCAGAAGCCACCCCGTCATTAACTGAGCCCCGTGTCAGCCGCCTTGACAACAATGTTCTCTTTTAGTAATGAAGACAATCTTGCAAGGCAGGCAGTAGCCTGTTTACAAGAAACCAGAGCGGTCCAGGAATCTGCCCCAGGCCACAAAGATAACAACAGATAGTGCCAAGCCGCACTAAACCTGACCCAGAAACACCTGTAAAGACTTGGCCCCCGCAGGGTAGAGAGGGATGGAGGGGAGACAGCCCCCCACCCCCCTGCCAAGGCAGCCTGTCCATCTGGTTGCTGAGAGCTGAGAGAGACAAGAAAGGATCCGCCGTTCAATTTTTTAAATCAGGAAAGTCAGCCTACATACACTGACATAGATATATAAGTAGGGAAAAGCAATACAATGAACCGGGGGTAGGAAGGGAGAAAAACAGAAATTAAAGGCATCTAGGTACCTACGGGGGAGGGGGTGGGGGCACACGTCCCTGTTAGAAAAATGATATTGGAAAACTGTTTTTCAAATTATGTATTAGCTTTCCCTTCAATTACTAGGAATCAGCGGTTGTTTTATGCCGGAAACCTGCTTCCCCCTGTGCTTGGCTGTGCTGACTTCAGCCCAGTTTCGTGATGCTATGAATACCACGCTATCATCCCAGCAAGTGGAGAGGAGCGTATCACCAGAGGGGACAGCCTGGGTAGCCGACTGGAAGCAAAGAGAAAAACAGAAATGAGAGTCAGGTGAATGAAAAGGAGACAAGGGAAACATGTTCTGTACTCTGCACCGGCTCTCTGCTCAGCCCCTAGAGAAGCTGCGCACCATGTCTCGTCTCTTGGCTTTGCACCTTTTCTAAAGAAACTTCCCCCTTTTATTTTAAGCAAGAGAAGGACTTAAGTATTCCAGAAATCAGCGGGGCCTGATATCTCCTCGAAGACTGGACATCTACTTACAGGAGAAAAAAGCTAGGCTGCTTGTCTGCTTCTGTTTTGGTTTTAGCCTATGTAACAAAAATATGTCTACTGTATATTCGAGGTTTTAGTGTTTGCTTTACTTAAAAAGAAAATGACACCTGAAACAGCAGTCGAAGCAAACCAGAAGTGAATGTTAACAAGTGTCACAGGAAGTCGACAGGAAGCCAACGTGGTGGGTATGGAAGTGAAGAACTTTTCAAAACACACACAAAGAGCGTAGCAGGTGAAGGGGGTAGTTTCTTTAGCATAAGTCAAAAAATATAAATCACTTCATGTACTTTTTTCCACCCAGTTTTTTATGTGTGGTAAAATACATATGATATAAAGTTTATCATCTTAGCCATTCTTTTTAAAGATTTTATTTTATCTATTTGACAGGAGAGAGAGATCACAAGTAGGCAGAGAGGAAGGCAGAGAGAGAGGAGGAAGCAGGCTCCCTGCTGAGCAGAGAGCCCGATGCGGGCCTCGATCCCAGGACCCTGAGATCATGACCTGAGCTGAAGGCAGAGGCTTAACCCACTGAGCTACCTAGGCGCCCCCATCTTAGCCATTTTTAAGTATACAGTTCCAGGGTATAAAATGCATTCATTATGTGTCTCCATCTCCACCATCCGTCTCCAGAGCTCTCATCATCTCGTAAAACTGTACAAGAACTCCCCACCCCCCCACCGTCCCTCCCCCAGCCCTTGGCAACCACCGTTCTACTTTCTTTACGATTTTGACTACTCTCAACACGTAAGTGAGATCATACGGTACTTGTCTTTTTATGTCTGTCTTATTTCACTTAGCATAATATCCTCAAGACTCATCCACACTGTAGCAGGTGTCAGAACATCCTTCCTTTTTAAGGCTGAATAAGAGTCCATTGTATGTGGATAGCATCTTTGGCTTACTCATTCATCCACTGGTGGACACTTGGGTATGTCCACGTTTCAGCTCTTCTGAATAATCCTGCGTGAAAAGATTCTTACTTGCCACGTGAACCAAGCTACCAATATCTCCAAATAGGCTATTTCTCATTCAATCATTAGTATTTTGAGTAACTAACCTACAGCCCTAGAATTTATGTAATTCTCTTCTTTAGAGCATCTTTGGCAGATGTTCTTGGCCTCCCAGAACCAAAAATTACTATTTCGGTTTTTTTTTTTTAATTAATTGAAGAAGAAACTGTTCACTCAAGAGGCCACTGATTGACATCTACCAAAAGCAATTTCGGTGTTATTTATCCAGGGGACCTGGTCTTATTGGGCCAAATCTATCAATAGAATTTGAACCAGTGTCTTGAACAATGTCCTCTTCCTTACTGCAGATGTGAGCCATTCTTGGATAGGGATTACAGATGCTCTCTTTGTGTCCCTGCTGTAGACTAGCACAGGTCTCGGGACACACTGCCGTCAGCTACTTTAACCGGGAGGTTGGTAACTAAAGATAAAAAACATCTTCCCCCACACTGAAATATTCACATCTTGTCATCGCTTCCACATTCCTTTGTCTTGTACTAAGTGTTGTAACCTTGAATCGCATAAACAGAACACTGGTTTGCAACAGAACCAATCATCAGCACATGGTCTACCAAATAGCATGGGCCTCCTTGGATATTAGCCAAAGGAAGGTCTCTGTCTGACATTTATGACCAGATTCTCCCTTCTCCCCAACTGCACATCCCCAGCCCTGCGCCCACAATAATCTCTCACACTCTAAGACAGCGCATCATTAATTTCTAGAGGGAACCTCTCAAATCACAACCCTGCTTGCGAGATGCCTAAGATAACCGCCCACTTCCGTATGAAAAGCTTACTACGTGGTTATTGAAGAAAATGCTATTTGGACCCTGAGATGGGCAGAGATCCAAAGGTTGCACTGGATGCTTTGAATGGTGGGGAACTAGCGTGGATGGGGACTGGATTCTTCTGAAGGGTTCTTAGGACAAAGAAGAGCGTAAGTTGGCAAGTTAGACCAATAGCATATGGAGGAATTTCAAGGTAAGAGCAGTGTGTGGAGAAAGTTTGTAGGCCTTTTTCATTGGAGCAAAGAATCCGTCAGAAGAGAGTTTTTAGATGAATGAGCCCTACTGGGCTGGTGGGAGGGAGCCAGGCAGGGCTGAGACTAAGGTTACTTCATTAATTTTTAATTCCCTTTTCTCCTTCTTCCTCCTTCTGTTTCCTTTTTTCCTCCAAAAATATTCACATTTTGACATTGCTTACCAATTCCTTTGTCCTAGGAGTCACGATTATTCGAGGATTTATTTAGTGAATGTCGACCAGCACCTGTCACACACTAGGTGCAGCGTCATGGAGCGCAGAGATGGACTAGTCTGGGACCCTCTCCCCTAAGCGGTTACAGTCCCCCCAAAATGCTTGGGATGGTATGCAATAATTGGCAAATTTTATACTCAAATGTTTTTGCTTGTTTTGTTTGATTGGTTGGTTTTTGATTTGCATTCCCTATTTCTGTTTCTCTGCCCTTTGTTTTTTTTTTTGTTGTTGTTGTTCTGTTGTGTGTTTTTTTTTTAAGATTTTATTTATTTATTTATTTCACAGTGGGAGAGAGATCACAAGGAGGCAGAGAGGCAGGCAGAGAGAGAGGGGGAAGCAGGCTCCCTGCTGAGCAGAGAGCCCGACGCGGGCCTCAACCCCAGGACCCTGAGATCATGACCCGAGCGGAAGGCAGAGGCTTTAACCCACTGAGCCACCCGTTGTGTGAAGGCGCCCTCTGTTGTGTTTTTTAGTTGGTTTTTTTTTCCCCCTGCCCTTTATTTTATCCCTCAGACAACACAGACCCGGAAAGAAGATCATTTTCCTGGCTCTCAGTTTGAAGTTCTAACCTACTATAAGAAAGGTAAGATATGCTTCCCTTTTCCTCCTCAAACTGAGAGTAAAACTCAAGGCTGCTTTGCTTCTCCTTATAATTGTTTGATTAGATCAACTAGGATAAAACTTGCCTGCTAATTTGAGATAAAACATGCACGGTTTAGGCCTCCTAATCTCTTTTTACACATAGGGAAGTTTCCAGGTTTTCTCGCCACTCCCATGGAATTGACCTCCATTGTCACAAATGCTCCTTATTCTTTCCCCCACATTCCTTCCGCTCTGCAGATTTCATCTTCCTCCTGTGAACCACCTCCCTTCAGCTCCTACCAGCTACCTGCCTAGCGTCATGACTTTGTTCTATGCCTTTTGTTTTGTTGCATTATCCTTTCCTCCTTATGAATTGGTTCTGACGGCTATGCCCCCTGACTCTTGGCTCTTTGGGACACCAGGCTGTAATGACTCAATACACTTATCTTGTATCTTCCCCTAATTTCTCACATGATTATTCTGTCTCCCTTAACCAACCCCTGGGTAGCACCATGACTTCTATGTCCTTTATACCAACAAAAAAACACTGGACATCTAACATGTCTTCTGTTCTCTCATTCCTGATCCTCCAGGAAGAACCCAACTCACCCCCCTCCAACCCCTCACCCTCCACCCCCACCCCTGCCTCTTACATACTTCCAAGCAGATGTCTGGTCCCAGGCTAAACAAAGTCAGCCTCCTCAGTGGGGGAAAGGTCAAATCTGCTCAGACATGTTAAGAAGACATTTCGCAAGCATTTGGCTAAACTCGTGTACTAATATCTAAATATTGAGTAATATAGAGTAAAAAATTAAAAGACAGCCAGTGCTTTGGCTCATCTTTGAGTCCCTTGAGGTGTTCTGAAAGCTGCTTTTTTTCATGTTGATTTTAAAAAAAATGAGTTCTAGCCTAGATTTTGCCCAAGATGAGGCTTTTCCTATTTCCTCGGCTGAGGAATGAGGATTCTAAGACTCTCTGGAAGGACCCTTTGAACTCTGTACGTCCCAGATTCCACCTGATGCTCGGAGGGGCCCCTAGCTGCTGGCGACGTCCTGTGTGTGACGTCACAAGGGCTTTGTGACGCACCTGATGCTGCATCCTGTGCAACACCTCACAGGCAGGGCAGCCCAGCACAATCAAGTATTTGCTCAGAATCCAGGCACCATAAAGTCAGCCATTCAGGAAAAAAAATCTCATCTTTCAGATCATTCAACCTAGACTCCTGCCTGATTTCACCTGTGACTCAGCTTAGACAGTCTATCAACTACAGAGCAGCCAATGTCTTAAGGGTAGGTGGGGGAGCTCGGTGTGCCGAAAAGTGGGAACAACATGGGGGGGCTCCTTCCATCTGGAAACAGTGGAAGCTGCGCATCAAATCATGGATTCTTGAATGGAATGCTGGCTGTGGGGATTAGGATTAAGAAGATGTGAGTTAAAAAAAAAAAAAAAAGAGGTTATAACTACCAGGCTGGATTATGCCACTCGAAATAGGCTGGGCATTTATAATGACTTCAGTTCTGGAAAATCTAATTATTTATAGAAAATTTAGCTGAGACATCATCTAAGGCATAGCCTATTTTCCTGACTCTGAAAAGACACTTTAAAACAAACCCAACAACTGAATCCAGATTTAGTTTAGGGTTTCGGTTTTTCAGTGTATACCTGTATGTGCGCATATGTGCATTTGGTGGGAGTGGGGGAGGAAATGGGAGGAGAGATGAGGCGCATTTTCCAGAGAATGAGGGGGAGTTCTGCTTTAAGGAACCGTAGTGTAAGAAAACTTACATTCGTAAAAATAAAAAAATTGCGTGAGGGTAATTTCCTAAGTGTTCACATGTAGAGAATTTCCTCCAAATTTTCCTAATATAGTAGAATCCTCCTAGAGAACATGGATTTATTTCCTTCTCCAGCACTAACCCCACGCGTGAACCCCATGTTGTCTGTTCAATTCGGGTGCCTCCCCTTGCTTACTTTCTTCCTTAGTTTCTCATCGTTTTCGGTGTTTGGTGAAAGTTAAAAGTCTCAGCACGTGACATTTATCGGAAGTAGCGGCAGTATTAGAAGTTAACCAGCTTTCTTCTCCTCCCACTCGTTTCAATCCATCCATTTCCCCCAGTTAGAGGCTACCTTCTCCTCTTACACGTTTGATACTTTTTCTTTGCATATTCAAATATTTCATGTTTATTTTTTAAAGCTTTTATTTATTTCTTGGAGAGAGAGAGCACAAGCAGGGAGAGCAGCAGGCAGAGGGAGAAGGAAAAGCAGGCTCCCTACCGAGCAAGGAGTCCGATGGGGGACTCGATCCCAGGACCCTGGGATCATGACCTGAGCTGAAAGCAGGCGCTTAACTGAGCCACCCAGGCGCCCCAAAGATTTTGTTTTTAAAGTGTAATTTGGGGCGCCTGGGTGGCTCAGTGGGTTAAGCCTGTTCCTTCGGCTCAGGTTAGGATCTCAGGGTCCTGGGATCCAGCCCCACATCAGGCTCTCTGCTCAGCAGGGAGCCCGCTTCCCCCTCTCTCTCCACCTGGCTCTCTGCCGACTCGTGATCTCTCTCTTTCTGTCAAATAAATAAATAAAATCTTAAAAAATAAAAAAAATTAAAAAATAAAGTAATTCGTCCAATCGAGGAGACTTCACTGTGCAGTGAGGATCTTTGTCAGGGTGTTAAAGCCTCTGTCTTGGAATGCTCTGATATGAATAAGCGCCCAGTCCAGTTTTATACCTCCTCCCTTGATCTAGGATGCTCAGGAATCAGCTCGTGCCCTGGTCCCTGATTCCACTGGGTCGTGATCCCTGCGGGGAGTTGGGGGAGAGAGCAAGTTCTGCAGTTCCTTGGGGACACTTTCCTCCCAGCCAGGCCCTGCTGTGACTTGACCCTACTTAAGGATCTGGCGGCCAGGAGAGGACTGGCGGGGGGACTGTCGGGAGGGAGGCCGTGTACGGCTTGTAAAGTATCCTCAAGCAGGGGAGCAGAGCTGGCCTTCAGCACGGGTGGGTGGGCACTTCTGCAGGCCCCGAGCGTGGGCCCCGCTTGGGCCATCCAAGACTCTCCCATCCCGGGTCTCCGCGCCTCCCTCCAGCCCTGGACAGAAGGTGCATCCAGCTGCCCTCACACCAAGACCTGCACACGGTTCCCATGTAGGAGACGAGAACCTCTTTACGTGTGGCCGAGGCGGCCAGAGTGATACTTTGTGTCCAAGTAGTTACGCCTCACCCTCGGCCTTTCGTTGCCTTTCTCAAATGTATCTGTAGCAGCCGTCTTGCTCACACGGTGTTTGCACTTGCTGCTCCCTGCCCCCCTCTCTCAAAGCCCCCACCCCAACGTTCCTTTGCACCAGTATTCCATCCCAGGTCCCCCAGCGAGGGTGGACCAGCAGCGCACCGCTGCCCCGCCAGCGGCTGTCACAACCCCGCCTTCCCACCAGCAGGGGGGTCCTAAGGGCTGGGCCGGTGATCCAGCCCCCAAATCCCATCCTGGGGTCTGACTCCCAGGACCGCCCCGCTACAACTGTCGTAGCTCCAGTTCCTTAGGAAACAGACTCCGGGCCTGAGGTTCGCTTGCAGGCCCTTTATTGGCTTGGGTTTGGAGGCCAACACCTGCAAGTGAAGGAAAGTGGGTCAGGCAGCGTTAACCTTAAAAATAAAACCGCCAGTTATTTTACCAGCAAAAATGGGTTTGAGGACTAGCAGAGAATCGCAACCCAGGACAAGCAAGCACCGGCATAACCACAGGCAAGCCTGCAGAACAAACAGAAGCATCCTCTTTCACAGAATAGAGGGGAAGACGGAGTCCATTGGAGTCAACTGGAATTCCAAGTATAGCGGCTTTTCATTGGCTGAGCTGTTACTGTTCCTTATTGGCTGGGCTGTAATTACAGTCCCTCATTGGCTGAGTTGTGATTGTCTCTCATTGGCCGGGCTGTAGTCACAGTCCCTCATTGGCTGAGCTGTGATTGTCCCTCATTGGCTGGTTTGTTTCCGGGGGAGGGAATGCAATCCCATAGAAAGTGCTTCTTTTCCTGTTGGGTCTGCAGTTGACAAGGGGTGCTGGGCTTGAGAGCTCTTCCTGCAGCCTCCCGACTCCCTTCTTTTATTTTCACAAAAGAGAGAGGCTAGACGGTGATGTGGTTGCAAGAAGGACCTCTGCCAGTCCCCTGGGCAGCTCTGGCTGGATGGGTCTTCAGAGTCACCCCAAGTTACAAGGCATTTGGGCCCATCAGCTAGTCTTTAAACACGAGTTCCCTCCGGAGGGGAACCTCGGGCAAAGCACCTTCCCCACCAAAGGTAAGTCTGGGGAAGGGACTCGGCGGTGAGCCAGTACTCCGGGCAGTAGGGGGAATGGGCCCCCCAGCCCCAAGGGATGATCTGGTGGCACCACAGCGCAGCATAAAACGCTGCATCCCGGTGTGTTCGGGTCTCTTTGGGGGGCCAGGTGCTGCCTTGGCGGCTCGATGCCATGCAATATCTGAGAGTACTGGGCTCTGTGGGGCAGGAATGGTCTCTTCCGTGAACAAGAGCGGTAAGAGCTAGAGCGCCTATGCAAGCTTGTTTCTAGTGCGTGCCCAAAGTCAAAACGGTGGAAGCCAGACTCTCCCCTCCAGTCAGAGAAGTGGGATGAAAATGGGAGACATTGCAAAATGGTCAGATCCAGGAAGACACTTGGAAGAATCAGAGTGTGAGGAGGACCCGCACCAGAGGGCGCTGGAAAGAGGGTGATACTGGACGGCTCAGGAGGCTCATATCCTTGATTGGCTCTTCCCGGGCCAGGCTGTCACGTGATTTAAAAGGTCAGGGTGGAGAGAAGTGACTGCTCTATGCACCTGTTTACAAGCATTGATGTCATTTGATGGGTACCGTGTGTAATCTCCATTTTTAAACTTTTTGTTGAAGTAATGCATACATTAAAAACTAAAATAAAGGGCGCCTGGGTGGCTCAGTGGGTTAAAGCCTCTGCTTTTGGCTCAGGTCATGATCTCAGCGTCCTGGGATCGAGGCCCGCATCGGGCTCTCTGCTCAGCGGGGAGCCTGCTTCCTCCTCTCCCTGTCTCTCTGCCTGCCTCTCTGCCTACTTGTAATCTCTCTCTCTGTGTCAAATAAATAAATAAAATCTTTTTAAAAAAATAAATAAATAAAATAAAGCCTAACATAAAAACAAAAATCTTAGAGAGTCAGCAGGCCCCTGCCCAATTTCCACCCTAATCCTCAGTACAATTCCCCAAAAGCAATGACTTTCAACTCTTTTAATGTATTTTGTATGACAGTTGCCTTCATATTTTAAATAATTTTCTTAAGCTTCTACATCTTGGCTTATTTCACACATCAGCTTCATTTTTCTTACACGACTTCCGTTTTTTAGAATCTGATTTTCCTTATGAATCTATAGCCAGGATGTTATACTTCCATCACTCTACAAATATCATTCCTTAATTTTTACCATCAGATAGGTCTTCTTCTTGCATTTCACTGCCCCATATCATCTATCAAATCTGATATTCTTTTGACCCATCTCCTTTTTGGGAGGGGTGGAGTGCCAGAGCTCACTACAGCCTCCGTTCCAATGTGGGCAGCCGCCCTCTGCTCCCCCCAACCTGGCCCCCTCCCCAGTACATCAGCCCTCTGGGACCAATGCAGCCTCTCTCCTGGGCTCGGACCAATGCAGCCTCTCTCCTGGGCTGGATTCACCACCCTGAGCCATCTCTTCTTTGTTTACTCTTTGTTTTGTTGACATTTGCAATCCACATGTAGTCTCCCAAAAAGAGTATGCGGAGTGTAATTCTTTCTGAGTCCTTTACAGATCTGAAAATACCTCTTTCAAGCTTATTTAAAATTTGACTAGGTAAAGAATTCTAGGTGAAATACTATTTAACTTAGAATTGTGAAGCCATTTCAAGAACCCAGTGTTTGGGCGGTGGGGTGGCTCAGTCAGTTAAGCCTCTGACTCTTGGTTTAGGGTCAAGTGGTGATTTCAGGCTTGTGAGATTGACCCCTGCTTTGGGCTCTGCACTCAGCATGGAGTCTAAGACTTTCTCTCCCTCCTGTTCGTTCTCTCTCTCTCTCTCTAAAATAAATAAATAAATCTTTAGAAGAAAAGAAAGAACCCAGTGTTGCTGTTGAGAAGTTTGCTGTCCTTCTGAAACTCCTCCTTATGTCAACCATTTATTTCTTCTGTACCTGGAGGTGCAAATTTTAGGTTATTTTTACATTGATTGCATTGAGCATTTTGTGAGCACTTTTAGTTATGGGGGAAATATTCATATTATTTATTTAGTAATTTCCTGTCCTCCATTTTTCTCTGATCACCTTTTGGAACTCGTAAATTTTTACTAGTTAGATGTTACACCTCCAAGAATGAAATACCACATCTCTCCATTTTTTCTTATGTTTTCCCTTACATCATTTTGTTATGCCTTCCAGCATATGCCTTTCATGCTATTTTCCAACTTACAATTTTTTTTTTAATTTTCCCAATCATGTTTTAGGTTTCAGCAACCTTTTTGTTGTTGTTATTCTATAATGTTTTCTTTTGCATACCTGTTTCCCTGGCTTTATGAGTGTCATATCTTCTTGATGGTGAGCAACCAAAATCAGTGTTTTGATTTTTTTTTAATTATTTATTTGACAGAGAGAGATTACAAGTAGGCAGAGAGGCAGGCAGAGAGAGGAGGAAGCAGGCTCCCGCTGAGCAGGGAGCCCGATGTGGGGCTCGATCCCAGGACCCTGAGATCATGACCTGAGCTGAAGGCAGAGGCTTTAAACAACTGAGCCACCCAGGTGCCCCATTGTGTTTTGATTTTTTGAAAGCTCTCACTTGTTTGTTCCCCTTTTCTGGTTCTGTGTGTGTTTTCTGTCTTTCTGGAGGCTTTCTTCAAACGCCTAGGTCAGTCCTTGGAATTTGTGTCAGTCTGCTGGGGCTCTTATAACAAAATGCCACACAAGGGCTGGGGGGTGGGGGGCGGTGCTGGTGGCACTTAAACCACAGACATTTACTTCCCTCCATTCTGGAGGCTGGGAGTTCCACATCAAGGTGGTTTCCTCTGAGGCCTCTCCCCTTGGCTTGCAGATGGCCTTTCCTCTGTGTTGCGCCCCAGGTGTCTCGTCCTCTTCTGAGAAGGCCCCCCCTGCCATTGCTTAGGGCCCACCTGGGGGGCCTCATTTAAACTCAGGCCCAGGGAGGGGTGAAGAGAGCTGACTGCTGTGCGTGTGAACACGTGGCATTTCTCCGAGCCTACCCGCCCTGCACCTGCCCTGCACCTGTTGCTCCCGCACCTCCCATCCCCAGCCCGGCTGGCCTGGGGTTCCACCTCAGAGTCCTCCCCCTGTGCAGGTGGGGTCCTGGCGTCCTCGGGCTTCCCCTTTGTTACCTCACGTGCAGCTTCCGGTCTTCCAATCTCATGTGCATGGACCTTCCCTCTACACTCTTTTCCCAGCAGAGTTTTTAGATTGGATTTATTCACAGTTGAGTCAAGTGGGGGAGGGCACAGACGCGCATTTCCTTTTTTTTTTTTTTAATTTTTTAAAAAGATTTTATTTATTTATTTGACAGAGAGAGAGAGAGATTACAAGTAGGCAGAGAGGCAGGCAGAGGGAGAAGGGGAAGCAGCCTCCCCACTGAGCAGAGAGCCCGATGCGGGGCTTGATCCCAGGACCCTCAGATCATGACCTGAGCCAAAAGCAGAGCCTTAACCCACTGAGCCACCCAGGCGCCCAAGATGCGCATTTCCAATCTGTCAGCTCCAAAGGAAGCCTCTTAGGACTTTGCTTTTTTGATAAATTGGGAAATGTTTCCAACAAAAGGGAAACACAGAGAAAAATATCATGAACACTCCGTGGACATATCATCAAGCTTTATCAACCTTACAATTTTGCCACAGTTACTTAAGAGATTAAAAAGCATAAGTGTTAAAAATATAGTAGGAGCTCTTCGCTCTCCTTTCCAGTGCCCCCCTCCCCCATGAGAGTAATCCCCATCCTAAATTTGGTGGGCCATTTGCATGCATGGGTTTTCCCCAACATTTGCTGCCTCCAGGTGTAGCCATAAACAGCTGGGCTGCTTTTCGTGTTTCCCATATGCATCTCGGTAGCGTCACACCCTGCTTGTTTTTTTGTGCAACATTATGGTGTTTCCAATATTGATACATGTAGCCCCAGTGGATGTGTTTCCTGTGTTGAGGGAACAGTTCACCTTATCAATTCTCCTATTGAGGGAAACTTGAGTTGCATGTAGTTTCTACTACAAACATTACTGCAGTAAACATTCTTTTGTTCTTAAGAGATTCCTTTTTTATCTTTTTTTAAAAGATTTTATTTAGTTATGAGAGACAGAGAGAGAGAGGCAGAGTGAAAAGCAGGCTCCCCAGCGAGCAGGGAGCCTGGCGCAGGATTCGATCCCAGGACCCGGGAGCATGCCCCGAGCTGAGGGGAGATGCTTAACCATCCGAGCCACCCAGGCGATCCACATTCTTTTTTTTTTTTTTTTTAAGATTTTACTTATTTATTTGTCAGAGAGAGTGTGCAGGAGCAGGGAGAAGGGGCAGAGGCAGAGGGAAAAGCAGGCTCCCCGCTGAGCAGGGAGCTGGATGTGGGGCTCAATCCCAAGACCCAGGACCATGACCTGAGCCCAAGGCAGACGCTTAACTGACTGAGCCACCCAGGCATCCCTTGCAGTAACCATTCTTGCCCGGATTTCATGATACGCGTGAGAGTCTCTTCAGGGCATGTTCCCAGGGATAGAAATGCATCTGCATACCGTTCGCTTAAATCCCCTGAACCAGGTAACTGTCAAAATGGTGGTACCATTTCATAGTCCCCTCAGTGCTAGACCAGTTATCATTGCCCACTTTCCTTCCAGGATGTGAACTGTGTGGTTTTTTATATTTTTGAATTTGTGTCAAGTCAGGTTTTTAAAAGAGAGATTTAGCTTAAAACTCCAAGATGCATTGAGCATGAATAAGGGATGTGTAAACCTGCTTTCGCTGTATTTCCTTCAGCTGTAGGCTCAGGACTGTGTGCCAATTACTTTAAATGAGTGTATGTTTTATAAGCATATTGTACATTTTGATGTTAAGTGATCTTCTGAATATCAGTTTAAGGAGTTTTTGCTAATAGAAAACAAGATATACTTTATCTCATCCAAATATATGGAAAGTGCATATCAAAATGATCCTGTTCTTAAAACACCGAAAATTGAATTTAAGCTAAGTAGATGATCTATAAATCATTGAGATATCTAATATAGTTTCTCTTAAATTCTCCTGACTTAGGAAATTTAAAAATGGACCTTCAGAAATGCTAGGTTTACAATGAGAGGTGTCACAATTCAATGCTTATTCTATGGATCCTTGATATTTGGGATCTGGACAGCTCTGTTGTATATATATATTTACCATAATCATGTAAGCAACTTGGAGAAGAAAACCCAGGGGCCTGCATTAATTTGGTCCCTTGGGAAAAAATTGCAACAGCAAAGTACCTGGGACCCCAAGAAAATCCCAAGACCACGTGTAAGATTTGAAACACCTGACGAATATGAAGCTGCAGAATACAAAACCTTTTCAAGATCGGGTAAGTATTTGATTTTCTCTCCTAGCCATTTTAAGGGAAAAATAAGCAATTTTAAGGGGAAAGGTTAATATTTGGAAGAGGCAAAGAATGTCTTTCTTAGAGCAATTCAATTTTTAAATTATAAAATGTCACATATATACAGAAAATAGTAAAACAGGCACACATCACCTAAATTTAATAATTATTTAATATAGTTTGCTATAGTTATTTCAGATCGTATTCTGATTTTTTCACGGAAATATATTAAAGACTTTACCCCCTTCCGTCTCCTCCCTTTACCCTCAGAGGTGGTAATTGACCTGAGGTGATGGATAGCTTTCTTCCTTTCCTTTTATGTGTGATCTCCAGCAAAATATAATATTATATATTTTTAACGTGTTTGTAGATACTCCGGAATGAATTGCAATACTGTCGTGAATGTGGCTTTTAAGTCTTTGTGTGGACATCTTTTGTTTCTCTTAGGTTTGGGACAGATGGGATGTATAGTAGGTATATGCTTAACTTTAAGGAAAATGACAACGTGTTTTCAAGATAGCTGTGCCATTTACTATCCCCTCCAGCAGTGTAGAGAATCCCTTTGCTCCAAATCTTCACTAACATTTGACAAGCTCAGCTTTTTAGATTTTAGCTATTCTAATGGGCACTTAAGTAATGGTACCATTGTGGCCTTAATTTGCATTTCCCTGATGACTAATGATTTTGAGCATCTTTTCACGTGCTTAATGGCCACCCATCTGTTCTTTTGTAAAGTGTCTTTTCAAGTTCTTCGCCCATTTTTAAATCGGGATGTTTGTCTTCTGATTTTTAAGACTTTTTAAAATGTATTTTGGATTCAAGTCCTTTAATACGTGAGTTGCAAATACTCTGTACGTCTGTGCCTTGTCTTTTTATTCTCTTTGAAATTGAGACAATTGACATTAACACCTTATTCATTTTAGAAGTACAGCAGAATGATTTGATACATGTATATATTGCATAATGATAACCACAGTGAGTTCAGTTAGCAGTTAGTTGTGTCCGTCACACACCGTTACAATTTTTTTTTTCTTGTGGTAAGATCTGTGTTGGCAAGTTTCAGTATACAATATTACTGTTGTTAACCATAGTCACCATACAGTACATTTTTAATTCTCTCTTGAGTGGTGTCATTCCAGAAGAAAAATTTTAAATTTTGATATTCAGTTCATCCCAATTTCTTCTATGGTTCATGTTTTCTTATGTTTTATTGAAGTAACCTTTGCCTACGTCAAGTGCACAAAGATTCCTTTCTCTGTTTTCTTTTAGAAATTTTAAGATTTTATGGGCACCTGGGTGGCTCAGTGGGTTAAAGCCTCTGCCTTCGGCTCAAGTCATGATCTCAGGGTCCTGGGATTGAGTCCTGCATCGGGCTCTCTGCTCAGCGGGGAGCCTGCTTCCTCCTCTTTCTCTCTGCCTGCCCCTCTGCCTCCTTGTGATCTCTCTCTCTGTCAAATAAATAAATAAAATCTTAAAAATTTTTTTTAAGATTTTAGATTTTACCCTACATTTTACATTAGGGCCATGGTCACTTTTAAGTGAATTTCTGTGAAGGGCAGTGAGGATCAATGTTCATTTTCCCCGTGTGGATATCCATCTTGTCCGGTATTATTTCTTGAAAAAAAAAATCTCCCTTTTTCTATCTTGGCATCTTTCAAAAATCAGGTGACTTTTTTTGTTGGGTCCCTTTCTGAACTCTGTTCTCACTCTTTCCAAAATTGTTTTGGTTATTCTAGGTGGTTAGCTTCTTTGGATAGGTTTTAGAAACAGCTTGTCAATTTCTTCAAGAGAGACCGCTGGTATTTTTCATCGCATTGGCTCTATGGATTAATTTGGGGAGAACTGACATCGTAATAATATGGCTTTGGCCGTATGGCACATATTTTGATACATTGAATTTTCATTTTCATTCAGTTCTCCATATTTTTATATTCCCTTTGAGGCTTTTTCTTTGGGTTATTTGGAAATAGATTGTTTAATTTCAGAGTCTTTGAATAATTTTCTCCTCTCTACTACTGACATCCAATTGGATTCCATTATAGTCAGAAAATATACTCTGTGTGATCTCAGTTCTTCTAGGTTTTTTGAGGTTTGTTTTATGATCCAGAATATGGTCCAGCTCTGGTGAATGCCCCATGCACACTTGGAAAAAGCGTGTATTTGCTATGGTTGGGTGCAGAGTTCTTTTGCACACATCAGCTTGATCCTGTTGGTTGATTCTGTTGTTCAGTTCTTGATGTCCTTGCTGAGTTTCTGGCTAGTAGTTCTGTCAATTGCTAAACTCTTAGTGTTGAAAACCCCAACTATAATCATGACCTTGTCAGGTTTTATTTTAACTCTATCGGGTTTTGCTTCATGTATTTTGAGACTGTTTTTTGACGTGTTTCTATTTGGAATCATTATGTCTCACTGGTGCACTGCACCTTTTACCATGAGGTAATGTCTCTGTCTCTAGTAATTTTCTCTGCTCTGAAATCTATTTCATCTTAATATTAATAGAGCCATTCCTACTTTTTTGAAAAATAGGCTCCAAACCCAACATGAGGCTTGAACTCATAACCCTGAGATCAAGAGTCACATCCTCTATCGATTGGGGCAGCCAGGCACCCTGGCTGCTTTTTTTGATTAATATTTGCAAGTATATCCTTTTCTGTCCTTTTTTATCAATCTGTCTATGTTTCACTGAAGTAAGTTTCTTATAGATAGCATAGTGTTGGAATGTTTTTTAAATCCACTCTGTTAATCCATGCTTTTTACTGGTAAATTTAAATCATTTGCATTTAAGACAAGTATTGATGTCAGAGTTTCTCAGTCATGTTATTTGTTTTTTGTTTGTTTCCTCTGTTTCTCAGTCTTCTGTTTCTCCTATCTTTCCGTGAGTTACTTGAGCATTTTCAAAATGCCATCTTGATTTGTTTATAATGTTTTTTAGAAGGTTGCTTTGTATGGTTTCATTAGTGGTTGCTGCCGGTATTACGCAACACATCTATAATTTACCACGGTCTCCTTGAATCACGGTTCTGCCACTTTAAGTAAAGTGTAAACCGTTCCTTAGCCTCCTGAATTTAAAAATATAATTGTCTTGAGTATTGAGCACCACATCAGATGGTGTTATAATTGTGGCTTCAAAAATCAAAAATGATTGAAGAAACTCATGAGAGTTTCTTAATGAGCCTATCATACTTACCCCTATTTTTATCCATTTTGATGTTCTTTTTTCTTTTCCGAAGTTCCAAGCCTCCTTCTGTTATCATTTCCTTGTTTAGAGAATTTTTTTTTTTTTTTGCTGTTCTTTAAGGGTGGGATTGCTAGTCACCAAGTCTTAGTTTTTCTTCATTTGGGAGGCTCTCCATTTTCTCATAATTCCCAAAGGATATTTTTTGCTGGATATAGAATTTGCAGTTGACAGCTCTTTTCTTTCAGCATTCAAAAATGTTTTGTCACTTCCTTCTCTCCCCCATGATTTCAAATGAGAAACCCGCAGCCATTCAGATCGTTCCTCTCTGAGTCCTGTGGTTTTTTTTCCTCTCTGGCTGCTTTCAAGAGTTGTCCTCTGTCTTCTGTCTTAAGAAGTTCAATTATGATGTATCCTGCCGTGGTTTCTTTGGTTTATCCTATTTGGGGGTTGGTTCAGCCTCCTCAGTCTATAGATGTCCAACTTTCCCCGAATTTGGGAAGTTTCCAGCCTTATTTCCAAGAGTACTTTTTCGGCCCCCCTCTGACTCCTGTCCTTCCAGGGTTCTGATAATACAAAGATCAGCTCCTTTGTTGTCCGTACACAAGTTCCTGAGACTTTTTTTCTTGTTTTTGTTCAGATTGGGTGGAGTCCATTGATCAGACATCATTCTGCTATTAAGCCTGCCTGGCAAATTTTTTATTTTAGACTATTATATTTTTTGGTTCTATATTTTCCTTTTTTTTTTTTAAATAACTTCTATTTCTTTCCTGAGTTCTTCCCTTTTCCATTTTTTTCTGAGCATGTTTACGATGGCTGCTTTAACATCCTGACTCAGATCATTTGATCTCTGGTTCATCTTGGTGTTGGTATCTCTTGATTGTCTTTTCATTCAGTTTGAGACCTCTGGTTCTTGGTATGACAAAGGATTTTCTATTGTATTCTGGGTGTTTTGAGTATTATGAAATGCCGGATCCTAATGAAGCTTCTTTATTAGCAGGCCATCCCCTGCTGAGAGGCAGCAGGAGGTTGGGGTGGTATTCTCAGTTTCCTGCTGGCCCTGCAGACCCCACCCCAGCAGCCAGGAAGCAGGTGCACTGGCTCCCTGAGGGTGGAGGGGACGTTCAGCTCCCCCTTTGGTAACATGGGGCACAGACGTGCGTAAATTTGTTGTCTCTGAGTTGGCTCCCCAGCGGGCCTCACGGACACCGGACACCGGGATTAGGAGACGGGAAGCAGTGTCACTGCCCGGCCCTGCACAACCTGCTTCTCTCTTGTCGCCTCCCGGGGAGGTAGAGGTTTAGCTCTTCACTGCTGACGTGAGGGGCAGGGGTATGTGGAGCGTGACTAGTCCCATCTCGCACCCCCTGGATGAGCCTTGTTGCTGCCCCGTGGGCTTGGAGGCCCAGCACGCCATTGACATGGTGCTATCTTGGGGAGAATCAGAGCTCCGTCTGCTTCCCTCCAGGCCAGCTTCTGGAGGACCTGCTCCCTGCTCAGCCTGCCCACACCACCCATGCAGGGAATCAGAGGTCCGCCTGCTTCTGCCAGGAAGGGGGAGAGAAGGGGTAGGTTCTGCTCAGGCCCACCCCCATCACTGCCTGCTTCTCCCTTGGGTGTGGGGGAGGCCCACTCCCTGCCCACGCACTGAAGCCGCGGGGTCGGTGTGGTTCTCCCACTGCTGCTTGACTTGACTAGAGTAGGTCCAGCCAGTGGTTTTCTGTGGTTAGGCCGCTATGGCCCTACGGCTAGATGGAACAGGCTTATCTTGGATGTGTGGTGGTGGTGGTGGTGGTGGTGGTGGTGGTGGTGGTGGTGGTGGTGGGTGTGTGTGTGTGTGTGTGTGTGTGTGTGTGTGTGTGTGTGTGTGTGTGTGTGTGTGTGTGTTGGTGGTTCTACGTGGAAGCTTCCTCATAAATCCTCTGGGATTTATGGGTGGTAACAAGGAAATCAGGAGCTCACCACATCCTTCCTCCATTCCCGAGATCTTCTTGTCTCGACCTTTCAGAGAACCTCCTATCCCTATCTCTTGTGTCGCGTCCAGGATTTCTGAGGGGCAGGAAAGAGGGCCAAGTGGAAATGGGGTTACTGCATCTTGAAGAGAATCCCTTTTATATATAATATACCTTTTTATGTCCATTTTGGAAAGCACTTCATAGGCATTGGAAAAGAAAGCTTATTCTTCAAGAACAAAGCAAAATATAAATCCATTAAGAAAATATAACAAATTGCATTAATCAAGTTCTTTCTGACTTTTTCTGTGATCTAGAGTTGTTCTTTTTTTTTTTTAAGATTTTATTTATTTATTTGACAGAGAGAGAGATCACAAGTAGGCAGAGCGGCAGGCAGAGAGAGGAGGAAGCAGGCTCCCTGCCAAGCAGAAAGCCCGATGCGGGCCTCGATCCCAGGACCCTGAGATCATGACCTGAGCCGAAGGCAGAGGCTTTAACCCACTGAGCCACCCAGGCGCCCTAGAGTTGTTCTTAAAATATTCCATTACTGTTTATTTATGGCTGTATATATTGATATCTCTAATGATTTCAACATAAGTATTTTACTGCAGCAATATTTGATGTCTGCAGGCTCATTCTTATTTAGTCTTTATTGTGACTTTTTTTTTATCCTGACTTATTCTTACTTTTCCTTTTAATAGGAAATTTACTCCTTCTTCATTTATTGTTACGACTGGTATGTTTGGGTTGGCCTCTGGCATTTTGTTTTATTCTCTGCAGTGAAACTTCTGGAGAGGAGTTTCAGCTCTCCTTTCCCACCTTTCCTAAATCCCTCACTTACCATTATTTCACATGACAGTTGTGAGTCACTATGGGACCAAGGAGGCCTCGCACTCCCTTCCCTAAAGAGACGGAATGACCAAAGGCGAGCTTGTTGTTCATACTTTGCTGAGGAATCTGCTTTGATTTTAGCCTTGTCATCGGGAGGTTGTGTAGGTTCCAGGAAAATGCCTGGCTCATTACAAAGGGAGGGAATTCAGGATATAGTTGTTCTTACTACCCTTTATCAAAGTGGTGGTAGTGAGTCTACACTTATGTAACTGTAATTACCCTTTCTTGCAGGTATGGATACGAACTATTCAAACCCAGAATATACTGCTGGATTTTTAAAATATGGATTTAATGCCATTCTCAGTAAAAGCTTGGGCAGTGAGAGAGATGTGCCAGATACCAGGAATAAAATGTATGTTAATTCCCATTTTTTTGTTGAGGTATAATTGACGTATAAGATCATATTATTTTCAGGTACACAACATAATGATTTGATATTTATACATATGGCCAAATAATCACCACAATAAGTCTAGATAACTTTGGCTACCATACATAGTTACAAAAAATGTGTGCGTGTGTGATGAGAACTTTTAAAATCTGCTCTCTTTGCTACTTTCAAATAAGCAGTATAGTAGTTATTATCTATCATCACCGTGTGGACATTACATCCCCATGATTGTTTATTTTATAATGGAGCTTTGTTTTGCCCACCACCTTCCTCTGGCAACACCAGTCTGTCCTCTGTATTTATGAGGTTGGGTTTGGAGGTTTGGTTGTTGTCTGTTTCTAGATTCCACACGTAAGTGAGATCATAGGGTATTTCTCTTTCTCTGACGTATTTCATTTAGTGTAATGCCCTCAGGAAAGATGTCGTTCTTTTTTATGTATTCCGTTGTGTGTATCATAGCACGTTTTCTTTACCCGGTCATCTGCTGATGGACAGTTAGGTCGTTTCCATGTCTTGACTATTATAAATAATGCTGCAGTGGACATAGGGGAGCATGTCCCTTTTTGAGTTAGAGTTTTCATTTTCTTCAAATACATACCAGGAAGTGGAATTGTTGGATCTTACATTAGCTCCCTTTTTAATTTTTTGAGTACCCTCCATACTGTTTTCCACAGTGGTTTGCATTCCCACCAACACTGCAGGAGAGTTCGCTTTTCTTCACATCCTCACCAACACTTGTTATTTCTCGTCTTTCTGACAATGCCACCCTCACAGGTGTGAGATGATATCTCATTGTGGTTTGATTTGCCTTTCCCTGATCATGAGTGATGCTGAGCACCTTTTCTTGTACCTGTTGGCCATCTGTCTGCCTTCTTTGGAAAAATATCTATTCAGATCTTCTGCCCGTGTTTTAATCGAGTTGTTTGTTTGCTATTGCGTTTTATGAATTCTTTATATATTTTAGATATTAACCCCTTGTCAGGTATATGATTTTGTCTCATTCAGTAGGATGCCTTTTCATTTTGTTGATGATTTCCTTTGCTCTGTGGGGGCTTTTTAGCTTGGTGTAGTCCTGCTTATTTATTTATACTTTCATTGCCTTTTGCTTTTGGTGCCAGATCCAAAAAACTGTCATCAAGACTGATGTCAGGAAGCTTATGGCCTCTGTTTTTTTCTAGGATTTTTATGGTTTCAGGTCTTACGTTCAAGTCTTTAATCTATTTCAAGTTAATTTTTGTGTATGATGTAAGATCGTGGTCCAGTTTCATTCTTCTGTGTGTGTCTGTCCAGTTTTCCCATCACCATTCATTGAAGAGACTGTCCTTTCCCCATTGTATATTCTTGGCTCCTTTGTCGTAATTAACTAATCACATAGGCATGATTTTATTTCTGGACCTCTATTCTGTTCTGTTGACCTGTGTGTCTGTTTTTATGCCAATACCAAACTGTTTTAATTACCGGAGCTTTGTAATACAGTTTGAAATCAGAGAGTGTGATGCCTCCAGCTTTGTTCTTGTTTTCTCAAAATTGCTTTGCCTTTTCAGCATGTCCTGTGGTTTCATACAAATTTTAGGATTCTTTGTGTTATTTCTATGAAAAATGCTGTTGGAATTTGGTATGGATTGCATTGAATCTATAGATTGCTTTGGGTAGTGTGGACATCTTAACCATGTCAAGTTCTTCCAATCCATGAGCACAGAGCATCTTTCCATTTATTTGTGTCTTCTTTAGTTTCTTTCACTAGTGTCTTATAGTTTTCCAGTATACAAGTCTATAAATGAATACATATTAATTTTTTAAATAAATAGTTACTAACCAGATTTTAATTTTGGCATATTAGAAGTCTTCCTGTTTTTAGGACTTGGAGTCAGATAATTCAAGAGCCTATTTCAAAATTCTAGAGTTTAGAGTGTGGAGAACACCTTCCGCAGTTGCATCGAATGTGTTGCATATGAATGTACCGGAATTGCATTGCCCACAAGATCTTTTTATTAAATTACCAGTTAGGACATTTGGCCAAAGGGATATTTCTGATACAAAATGCTTTAGACAGTTACCTATTTTTATTCAAAATCTGCTTCTTCTCATTGTTCTCATTCATGTTTGGTGCCTTTCTTTTAACTTGTGGTAAACTGGATATAATGTAAAAGGTACCATTTTCACTATTTTTAACTGTAGAATTCAGTAACATTGACTACCCTCACATTGTTTTATAACCATCATCACCATCCATCTCCAGAACTTTTTCATTAAACACTAACTCCCCATTCTTCCCTCCCTCCGTTCCCCCTGCAACCACTGTTGTACTTTCCATCTCTGTGAATTTTAACGGCTCTAGGTACCTCGTAAAAATGGAATCATACCATAGTTGCCTGACTTGTTCCACGTAGCACAATGTCCCCAAGATTCATTCCTGTTGTAGCATGTGTGTCTTAATCATTCTGATGGTTTCCAGCTCAAGAGGGTTGATATTCTCTCTTAACTAAATGAGAAGTACTTAAGGAATATAGGCATCTTCCAGAAACACAGAGACAAAATCCAGGCTCCAGGAAACAGGAGAAAGTGGGGCCCGCTGTGTCTTGTTGCAACTTGTGTGTAACACAGGCATTTCAAACCACAACTATACGAATCAATGAAGCATCTAGGTAGCTAAATATCACTTAAGATGTGGCTCACTCGAGAGATGTAGGGTTTACATGTGATGACATAGTCTACCTGGGTCACAATAAAAGAAAAAGAATTTAAATTTATTCAAACCATATAACATGATAAATTTAGAGGACAACTGTTTTTTCAAGATTTATTTATTTAATTTAGAGGGGAGGGAGGGGCAGATGGATGGAGAGGGAGAGAGAATCCTAAGCAGACTCCCCGCTGAGTGTGGAGCCTGATGCGGGGCTCCATCTCATGACCCTGAGATCATGACCTGAGCCAAAATCAAGAGTCAGTGCTTCACTGACAGCACCACCCAGGCACCCCAGGGAACAACTTTTTCCTTAACTGGATAGTGAACTTCCACAAAGGAAAGCCAATATTTTTGAATGCCTGTAAGTTATGATTTTCTTGCCACACCATCAACTCTTCCCCCTAAATCTCCTCTCCTAAAATAGTGCAGCCGCCTTTGCTTCCTTTCCCCATCACTTGATTGTTAGGAAAAGCAAAAACTTTAGAGAAAGACTGTCCCAAGAGAGAAGTGAACTTGGAAGTTTTAGTATTCAGAATATTAACTTACTTAATGGGAAAGTCAATTATGTACAGGGTACACTTGTGTTTAAAAATTTTTTTAACAACTAGGAGTAACTACTACTATTGCAGTCCAAGCAGATTTTCAGCCATTTTCATACTAATCTTACTATTCTATTAAATAGGATTTCCATTTCAGCTGTGCCTTAAAGTTCACATGATTACTTTCACCAGCTATGGAAATATTTGATACAGATCTTTGAAGAGTACATTTTTATGTTGCTTGGTCTTCTGATTTAATTTTTTATCTTTTAACTTTTCAATTTTGAAATAATTTCACACTTACAAAATGGTTGAAAAACTATCTCAAAGACTTCCTGTATAGCCTTTTCTCAGATTGCCCACATGTTAACATCTCCCATACCCTCAGAACCAGAACAATGAACAAAACCAGGAAATTAACATTAATACAATACCATTAGCTAATCCACAGACATGATTTAAATGTTTATAGTTGCCCCACCGGCATCCTTTTTCTGGAAGGACCCAACCCAAGACCCCAGATTGCATGTGGTGTTCCCAAGAAACTGTTTCTAAGTCTTTATCTTTCATGACTATAACACTTTTTAAGAGAGCTAACCAGTTATTTTCTAGAATGTTCCTCAGTTTGAGTTTGATGGTTCCTTGAGATCGAATCCAGGTCATGCTTTTTGCCAGGAATACCACAGAAGTGATTTTGTGCCAGCCTCAGAGCATCGCATTGGAGACACTGGATGTTCATGTGTCCCGTGACTGGTGAAGTGACGGGGGGTGAACTTACTTTCAATCACTTGACTAAAACAGAAGCTGTCAGATTCTGCACTGTCAAAGGACTATTTAGCCTTTTGTAATTAATAAGTGTGCAGATTTCTTTTAACTATTATCACAGAAAACCTGGAATAACCCTACCCCACAAAAGGGGACAAGTCAACATACCCCTGGTCCTATTGCTTTTTCTCCTGTCTTAGTGCACAAGGTGTGTAAGCAATGTCCTGCCTTCCTACTCAGCACACTCTGTGTCTGTCTCTGTGCCTTAATTTTCCCTTTTTGCAAGGACACCTGTCTTCTTGACCTTGGACACCTTAATGACATCTCCCTCATTGCTTCTGCAACAATCCCATTTCCAAATAAGCCCACATCCTAAGATACTGGGGGTTCAGACTTCAACATACGAATTTGAGGGAGACACAATTCAACCCACAACAGTCCTGCTTTATACTGTACTCTTGTTAATCTGTACAATCAGCAAAGAATAGAGCAGCTCACCAAAGACCACCAAACTCGGGCCTTGTCCAGATTTCTTCGACCCTGAAAAACTGCTTACTTGGGTGAGAAAAGTTTAGGTCAGAAAAGACCACAGCAACATTTATCAATTAATTTTGGAGAAAACCATACACCCAGGGGCCTAATGAGTCCTGGTATCTCATAGGCCTCATAGTCTCAGGCCTCTTCACTGTCATTGTCTCATTCTTCCGAAGGGACTCCGTTTATCTACAGTTTTCTTAGAATGACATGCCCAGGACTGAACATAATGCTAGAGACGTGACCTAAGTGGCACGAGTCCACCCTGGACCATCATGTCCCTCATTCTTGTGTTGTCCTTCCATTGGCCCCCACCCAGTCTCTCATCTACTTCCTCTTTGAGAACCCCATGATCTTCCTGGAATTTAAGCCTGTGGGTCGTCCTCCTACTTGTCTCTGTGAAGTCATGTGAAGGATGCCCCCTCCCGCCCTCTTCCCAGCTGCTCAGCCCTTTTTCCCGCTCCACTCTCTGGAGCATGATGGCAGCTTCTACGTGGCAGGCACAGCTTCATCTAGTGTTGGGTAAAAATGTTCACCAGGCAAGTCCCTCCTCTTTCAGAGTGACACCTGCCCATGACTATGCTGAGGGTTTGTGTGAGGTACTTGTAGGCTTGCCCTCACCGGTGCCTCCTTCACTGGCATTTCCTGCCCCACTTCTCTTTCCACAAAGTTGCAGTGGGTATAGTGACTTTTGATTTGGACTCTACTTGCTGGCCACAATCCATTAGCCAGTGATGGGCTCCTGAGCCAAGCTGGGCCAGTGAATCCTCACCTGTGACTTTTTTTTTTTTAAGATTTTATTTATTTATTTGACACACAGAGAGAGATCAGATCACAANGCGATGGGCACCTGAGCCAAGCTGGGCCAGTGAATCCTCACCTGTGACTTTTTTTTTTCTTAAGATTTTATTTATTTATTTGACACACAGAGAGAGATCAGATCACAAGTAGGCAGAGAGGCAGGCAGAGAG
>LNAC01000193.1:4213302-4244891 GCA_002007465.1 Ailurus styani | reverse complement strand
AAGGCAGAGGCTTTAACCCACTGAGCCACCCAGGCGCCCATAGCTCCAGTCATTCTTAAAGGCTCCAGTGGCACACCTGTCACTAGGTCCCGTGGGACATCTGGGTCCCCTTCCGATAGACTCCCCTTTCTTATGCTTCAGCCAGCTCCAGTGGGTCTGTCATTTACAACCAAAATACATTTCAAAATAAACCAAATAATGTAGCAATTCAAACAATAATTAATAGCTAATAACTAATATTATTAGAATTCAGCTATTTTTCTCTCATGTGCATGAAAATAAGAACACATTTTTGTCAAATCCTTGGAAGAAATCCAATCACACCGTATCCACTGCATTCCTTCGCTGCAAAAAACCAAAGCACGAGATTTCCTTTGAAAGATCGTACAATGAAGTTGATTTGAACCTTTCAGTGTATGTGTTTAAATACACTTTTATAGAAGAAACCAAAATACAGGTACAATTCATGTTTATACTGTGTTCAACCTAGAATTAAGATGGCCAAAACAGCATCTCCAGGTAAGAGCAATTATTGCTGACATTAAGGAAAGAGTGATTTAGAAAATACTAGAATAGCATAAGAAAATAAAGAAGCTTTTGTATCTTGATTTTGGTATTTTCAACTGTACTGTCACCTTATTATCATAGTGGTCAATTAAGGGAGTAAAGAAGAAAAATGCAGATAAAGAAAGTTGCTTTGGCGAGACCCCAAATCATTTTTTTCCCTTTTATTAATGCCTACAGGTGTCTTCAAAAACATTACTCAGCCAACCTACCTACTGCCAGCGTGGTTATTTGCTTCCACAATGAGGAATTTAACGCCTTGTTTTGGACCATGTCCAGTGTCATAAACCTCACTCCACGCTACCTCCTTGAAGAAATCGTTTTGGTAGATGACATGAGCGACTTTGGTAAGACAGAACGCCATCCACCTACGTCACTGGCTCTGAAGGCAGTGGGATCTCTGACGGCCCGTGTGTGACTTTACCCTTTCTAGACATTTTCCATTTGGTGGGTGTTGAGGCAGGCACTGTGGGTACACCGGGGGGGAGTAAGCACTGGTCCCTGTCCTGTGGTGTAGGGCTCACGGGTGGCGAGTGCTTCCATGGGGTAACTAAATGTGGGGGCAATGGAAGACCAACCTGCCCTTCAGAGATCACGGAGGATTTTCGGGAAGAAGTGACATCTACACTGAGGTCTGAGTTATCCAGCTGGAGGAGGGAAGAGTGTTCTAGGCAGAGGTGATAGCACCGTAAAGCCCGGAGGCCAGAGGTAATGGGGTGAGCTGGGAATAGTTCTGTACTTTATGTGGTGTGTGTATGTATGTAGCCTTGGGGTCAGGGGTAGACATAAAACCAGAGCTAGAAAAAGGCCACACGGCTTGTGAAGGGCACTGTTGGAACTTTCTCTGGAGAAGTGGAGTGCTACTACAGGCTTAATGCAGGGGAGAGACATGACCCAAGTCTTCCTCAGGAAAGAATTCTTTTTTAAAAAAAGTTTTTAAAGATTTATTTATTTGAGGGAGAGAGGAAAGGGGGAAGGGGGAGGGGAAGAGGAGGAGAGGAAACCCCAGCAGACTCCACCCTGAGGGCAGAGCCCGACTAGGCCCTGATCCCATGACCCTAAACTAGGGTCAGGCCTGAGCCGAAACCAAGAGTCAGAGGCTCAACTTCCTGTACCACCCAGGTGCCCCTCATGAGAGAATTCCAGTCACACCACCTGCAGTCAAGTGCGTGTTCCTCCCTGCTCACTGGTTTGAAAGAGTTGTGATACTAGCACAAAATCCGATTGAATACACTTGGCCTTTGAAAGGCGTCACCTTGGGGCGCCTGGGTGGCTCCGTGGGTTAAAGCCTCTGCCTTCAACTCAGGTCATGATCTCAGGGTCCTGGGATGGAGGCCCGCATCAGCCTCTCTGCTCAGAGAGAAGCCTGCTTCCCCCTCTCTCTCTCTGCCTGTCTCTCTGCCTACTTGTGATCTCTCTCTCTGTCAAATAAATAAATAAATTCTTAAAAAAAGAAAAGAAAGGTGTCATCTCTTCTACAACTGAATTATAAACCTGAGGCAAGCCAAGAGGACCCAGGTGGACGACAGACTTCTTGGTGTCTGCAGGTCACTACAACTCAGGCTTTTTTGATTGAAATTTCAACAGAGATTTATCAAAATAGAGGTGTTTCCCTAGAAACACAGAAGAATGTGTGCAGTGGATCTCAATGCCAAGTCCCGTTTCTTTCCCTTCCTCCTGTAGAGTGAAGTTTTTAAAGTTAGAACTTCTGTGGAAAAACATGGCCTTTAGGAATTAGTCAAAATTGTGATAAATTGTTTTATTCTCTGTAGTTCTCGTTTATACATGGTCAGGAGTTGAGTTTTGTTTTATTTTGTTTGTTTTTCCCAGATGATTTGAAAGAGAAACTAGACCATCACCTGGAAATTTTTCGGGGAAAGATTAAATTCATAAGAAACAAAAAGAGAGAGGGACTGATTCGATCAAGGCTGATTGGAGCCTCTCGTGCTTCAGGTATGAGCCTTCCTTTCATTCAGGGCCTGACTGGTATCTGTGTCCCAGAGCCCTTGCTGCCCGTGCAGAAATAGTCCCTGGGGGTCCCCTCCCAGCCTCCACTGTCATAGACAGAAGACTGGAAGTGCCTTCAGCCAGAGGAGTCTCTGGACTCAGAAAGTATGCATTCTGCTTCAAGGTGTCGATTTGTTATTTCGAAAGGCAGGTATTTTTTTTTTTTTTTTGCAGGGACCATAATGTCAGCCCCCGTCACAGGATGACTGCCCCCAGATACAGACTGAGATGGAGCTGTACATGCAGCCAGGAAAGCAAAACTTTACAGGGACAGCGGGGGGCCGCGGTGCAGCGGCCCGTCCCATGGAAACCCCCGAAGCTAAGGAGCTCCAGGGGGCTGGGTGTCTTTCCAAAGTTCAAGTGGGCTGGTGGGGAGCTCCAGAGCACAGATCGCCCAGGACAGGAGTGCAGCTCAGGCTTTCCACTCCCCTGCCATCCCTTCCCCTTACACACACACACACACACACACACACACGCACGCACACACACACACACAGTGCATCTATGTCCAAAAGTAAGATCAGGTTATGCTTTCTTTTTTTTGAACTCTTTTCTTACACTTTGCTTTACTAGACTCACAGGATGAATTGTAGTATGTTCGCCCCCCCACCCCCTTCCTTTTTTTTTTTTTCTGAATATCTACGTAAAACGGATTATCTGTGTTTGGAAAATTACATTAAATCGTCCTATAAACTGTCAAGGTACTGGTATCTTTTTTGGTTTACTCTCTATTCCAGATATTTTTTGAGAAGTGAATTTTAAAGTCTTCAAACACAGGTAATTGTTGATTACTAGCTTAATTCCTCTTGTGGTTGGAATTTGTGGCCTGCTGTTCTGTTGAGACCTTTTGTCTTCAAGCTGGGTCAATTTTTCAAAACTTCCATGTGTTTGTAAAAAGAATACATTGTATCTTTTTGGCCATAGGTTCCATATATGTCTTATTTTGTTTTTCAAATATTCTATATTCTCATCCGTCTAATTTGGCTCGATCCATCAGTATCTGGTAGAGTTATGTTACGGTCTTCAACTGTGATTCTCCACCTGTCCATCCGCTTCTCTTGGCAGTTTTGTCGGTGCTTGGTATGTACCCATCTATCCATATTTTCCTGCCCCACCGGTGACAAGGACGTCCTCCCGGCTTCGAAGCGGTGGGGTCCTGTGGTGTGGGCAGCGTGAGCCATCATTAATTTATTCACGTGTTCATTCACCCAGTCAAGGATTTGTCCAGCACCTACTATGTGCTATGCATGCATAGTTCTTCTTCTTTTTCTTCATTTGCACCAACCCTATTGAGATACACTTTACATAGATTCTACCCTCCTGAACAGGGAGATGGGTCGTCACATGACATTCACATGCGTGCACGTGTGTAGAACCATTCTCTTCCGGAGGAGTTAGCATTTGCCTTATCATGAAGTGACTCTGTCTGCAGCGGGGGCCTGCCGATCCGTCCCCGGCCTTTGCTCACACTTTGTCTCTTCCTCACCTCCCCTCGCTCTACCGCGGATGCACTGACCTTCCTGCTGCTCCTCAGACACACGGAGCATACTCCTATCTCAGAGCCTCAGCGCGTGATGTCTCCCCCTGGAATTTTCTTCATATGTCTTCCTGGCCTGCCGCATCACTTTGCTCACTTCTCTGTGCAAATGCTACTTGATCAGAGAGGCCTTTCCAAACCACCCTGTGCGAAACAGCAAACCCCTGTCTCTCTCCATCATCCTTACTCTGAGTGATTTCTCTTCCTGGTATTTGTTGCCACCTGCCAGTTGTCTGGGTTGGCGGTGCCACCCACAGGATGACAGAAGTTGCCCATGAACCGCAGGAGCTGAGAGGGACGGCTGTGAACTCCGTGTTGTGCCCCAGGGAATGAAGGGAAATGACCAGGATGGGGGGAGCAGTCCATTGGGAGAATCAGAAGGTGGGCTTTTTGCAAATGAGACGGAGAGAACTATCATCAGATGGCGTGACTCTAAAGGGAAGGGGATCCCCCCCCCAGGGGAGCAGAGTCGCTGTGGTTTGGAGGTAGCCATGGGTAAGTAGGAAATGCGAGGGTTGCCCTGGACGCAAGGATTCAGGCTGCCTGGGGGGAGAAGGAGGAGCTTCCCATCGGAAAGGTCGATGGGGGCCGCAGCCTCTTCTAGGGAGGGTCAGGGTTTACATAAGGTAGGAAGGCTGTAAGAGAATTTTGTGGAAAAAATTAGTTTAGAGAAACTTACTTTGCATGATGGACCTTTGGAAAGGGTAAGAGGGTGGTCCCCTGTGGAAGAAAAGGTTTTGGGGGAAGCAAATACAGCGGGGCCTTAGCGGGTGAGAACACAGGAGAGGGTCTTTCACTGAATTGGTTTGGATGGTCAGCAAGTGGCCAAGAAGGCAGAGATGAGGTGTTGATTTCAGCTGATATTCTACAAGCAGAAGGTAAAAATCTAGCGTGGTGTTGAGAGCACGCAGTGTTGCCTGATGTTCACACAGAATGAGAGACTTTCGTTGTTTAGTGTGGTAGACAGAATAATGCCCTCCCCCGAGGAGGTTTCCTAATCCCCAGGACCTGCTAATGGACCTTATGTGCACATGTGATTAAAATGAAAGGCCTTGAAGTGTCCTGTTATTTAATTATGTTGAATTATTCTTCCATTCTGCTGAATCACATTTAGGTTATTTCTATTCGAGGCTCTTACCAAATGTACAAATCCTTGGGTCCCTGTCTCTTGGGAGATCATGCTCAGCATTTCCATAGAGCATATTCCTAGAAGAGGAATTGCTTAGTTATGGAGTACACAGATGGACTGATTTACTAGGCGATGACAGACTAGTGATAATCAATGATAGAATGCTTTAATAACAAGGAAGGGCTTACACTATACCCAACTGCACAGATGAACACATTTCATTTTGAGGGAGTAAAAGAAGCTAAATGCAAAAGAATAAAGTTGGAAAATCAGCAAGACTAAGCTACAGTGTTTTTATGGATGCATGATTAGAGGAAAAACTTAAAAAAATGAAAAAACAACAACCAGGAAAGTATTGCCATAAACCTTTGGTTAAAGCAGCGTATAGAATGGGACATGGTAGGAATCAGGGAACACAAAATCCTAGGATGCTAACCATGTTCTAAGTTTTGATTAAGTGGTAGTTATATTTGTGTTTACTTTCTGATACATGATTGAGCTCTACATTTATCTTTTATCTCCTTTTTTATATACATGTTTCTTATCACTAAAAGTTGTGAAAACGATGAAATAAAAAAATGAAAATATTAAAATTGGGGCACCTGGGTGGCTCAGTAAGTTAAGCATCTACCTTCAGCTCAGGTCGTGATCCCAGGGTCATGATACCAAGCCCCGCCTTGGGCTCTGGGCTGGGTGTAGACCTTGCTTAATATTTCTCTCCCTCTGCCCCTCCCCTCCCTTCACCCCCCCCAAGAAAAAAAAAAAGAAAGCAAAGGAAACATTTTAACACCTTAAAAATGATTGCTTCAGAGACCAAATCAAGACTATTTTAATGTTATTTAAAATAAATGAAATATAATAAGGTATGTTTAAATGTAAAAAAATGTAGAAACTAACGACAGGCAGAAAAGAAAAGGAAATGAAGGAGAAGGAGGCTGTGTGAGGCTGACAAGGCATTTTGTCTTCTAAGAGCAGCCACACCCCGAGAGAGAGGAAGTGCGCCTGGATTACCGGCGGCCAGCAAGCCTATCCGAAGGGAAGCTGGAGTGAGCAGTCAGGGGTCCTTGGTATACCCCCCCACACACACACTCTGGGAGGAAGGCAGGGAAGGGTCCTTATCAGATGGATTTGGCCTCACGCCCCTCACTCTAGGCCTTATGGGGAAGTTGGTTTAATCTGGAAAGATGTGAATCTGGGATTAGATGGGGTTCAGATGAATTATGTCTAACAGGCTATCTCTGTGAACACGAAAGACCACTTTCCTTCCTCTGACCAAGGCCAACGGATGCAGAGCAAATGCTCCATTTCCTGGCAATGAACTTGAGATTCCCATGGAATCTTCTTGGGAGCATAGGACTCCGGCAAGAAGAATTCCATGCCACGTTGTTCTCGTTATGGTGTGTATGTTACCCCCATAAAATGCTTTAGGATGAGTGTAAAAACAGTACAGTTCGTTGGAACAGAAGTCCCCGGTAGCTTGTGCCCGTAGGCTTCACAGTTTAAATTAGAATTAGGAAAAGCTTGATAATCGCACCTAGAACAATTTTAAATTCTTTTGCAACTGAAGATACTACACTTGTGGTCTTCCAGGGTCATTAAAACTGTCAAAAGTTGAAATAGTAAAATCTTTAAATGCCTAGGGTACGTAACCTACATGCAATAAATAAGACATAAGTCAGTGTGGAAAGAAGGGCCTCTCTGTGGTTGCTCTTGTCCTAGTGGTTCAGTTATTTGGGAGACAATGAGTTATTTGGGAAAATTTTTAATCCTCAACTCATACCATAATCCAAATAAATTTCAGCTCTATCATTCATTTTAGCCTTTAAAACTAAATCATTAAATTAGTATAAGAATTTTAAAATTACAGAAAGAAAACCTAGATCAGGGCGCCTGAGTGGCTCAGTGGGTTAAAGCCTCTGCCTTCGGCTCAGGTCATGATCTCAGGGTCCTGGGATCGAGGCCCGCATCGGGCTCTCTGCTCAGCAGGGAGACTGCTTCCTCCTCTCTCTGCCTGCCTCTCTGCCTACTTGTAATCTCTCTCTGTCAAATAAATAAATAAATAAATAAATAAATAAATAAATAAATAAATCTTAAAAAAAAAAGAAAAAAAAAGAAAACCTAGATCAATACTCACCCATTCAATGAATAACGAAATTTCAAAGCTTTAAACCTGAGGGAAAGGGCAGAGCTGACTACCAAAACAGTAAACCTATTGGGAACAAAAAATGATAAAATTACATAACAGTAGACTAGGGGAATTAGTACAATGCCCATATTCTCAGTATGTAAAGCATATCTACAAAACCATTAAAAAAAGAAATAAAAGAAAAAAAAATCCCAGTGCTCCAACACCTGAATGGGCAAAAGATATAAACGTTTTATTTACAAATGGCTAATCGCCTGGAAAAAGTTCAACCTCACTAGGTATAATTTTAAAAAGATGTTTTGTTTTTTTTTAATTGAGCTACAGTTGACATCCAACATTGTATTCATGTCAGGTGTACGACCTAATGATATGACACATGTATATATTGTGGAATTATGGCCACAAGAAACCTAGTTAGCATTCCTTACCTCCCATAGTTACTTTTTTTTCTTGTGATGTGAGAACTTTTAAGATTTATTCTTTTAGCAATCTTCAAATATACAATGCAGTATTGTTAACTCTAGTCACCATGCTGAGCATTACATCCCAGGATTTATTTATCTTATAACGGGAAATTTGAACCTGCTGACCGCCTTCACCCATCTCCACCACCCCCTCCCTCTGGCAACCACCAATCTCTTCTCCGAATCTAAGAGTTCATGGTCTTACGTAGATTCCGTGTGTAACTAAGATCATACGCTGTTCGTCCTTCTCTGACTTATTTCACTTAGCGTAATGCCCTCATGGTCCATCCATGTCACAAATGCCAGAATTTTCTTCTTTTTTAGAGCTGATGTGATAATAATATCCCATTGTGTGCATCCCTTCATGTGCTGATGGACACTTAGGGTTAGTGTATGTCTCGGCTATTGTAAAAAATGCTGCAGTGAACATGGAGTACAGATAACTCTTCAAGATAGTGATTTCATTTCCTTCTGATGTATACCCAGAAGTGCAATTGCTGGATTAGATGGTAGTTCTATTTTAAAATTTTTTGAAGAAAGTCCGTACTATTTTCTGTAGTGGCTGCACCAATTTACATCCCCACAAACAGCGTACAAGGATTCTCTTCTCCATATCCTTGCCAACACTCCTTATTTCTTGTCCTTTTAATAATAGACATTCTAACAGGTGTGAAGCAATATCTTTTTGTGCTTTAGATTTGCATTTCCCTGATGTTGAGTGGTGTTGAGCACGTTTTCATATATCCTCCGAGCTGGGCGGCGGGGAGGGACAATGAGCGGTTTTGCAGGCAGTTGGGCAAGTTCGGGTTGTAACGGGGGACTGGAAATCCTCATTGCTGAACTGAGACAGTGTTTCCAACTTAAAGTAACTGTGAGACTTTCAGTTAACCAAAGAATAACCTGGGAAGTCTTTGACCAGCTCTGGTTTGTTACCAAGGACAGGGAAAAGACCAGTCCTTCCTCTGGATTAAAAGGAACAAAATAGAGTGGCTCTTTGGAAGAGTCCTGCTTATTCAAGAAGTTAGTAGAACATACATGGGCATGTAGATGCCAATTTGGATGGGTAGATAAGAAACCAGCGAGCTGAGGGGCACCCAGGAGGCTCAGTTGCTAAGTGTCTGCCTTCAGCCCAGGTCAGGATCTCCGGGTCCTGGGATCGAGCCCCACATCGGGCTCCCTGCTCCACGGGAAGCCTGCTTCTCCCTCTCCCGATTCCCCTGCTTGTGTTCCCTCTCCTGCTGTCTCTCTCTGTGTCAAATAAATAAATAAAATCTTATAAAAATGAAAGAAAAGAAACCAGTGAGCTGAGCTGAGGGATCAATTTTCTATCACTTTTAATGATTTAAAATGCCATGTGAATTGCACTTAAGAATACTTGTACTGTAGTTAAAATGTGGAGGATGTACTCTTTCTTTCCTAAAGATGTTAGTGGTTTTTTGAGATATAATTCACATGCAATTCACCCATTAATGTATGCAATGCAGTATTTTTTATTTTACTCAAGGGGTTATGCAGCCATCACCATGACCTAGTTCGAGAACATTTTTTTCCCACTACAAAGAAATCCCATAAGCATTAGCAGTCGCTTCCCATCGCCTCTCCTCCTTCTCCCCTCCACCAAACCCTCCACAACCATTTATCTACCTTCTATACATACAGATTTTTACCTATTCTAGGCATTTCATTTAATGAGATTCTATAATATGTGGTCTCTCGTGACGGGTTCCTTTCATTTGGCATGATGTTTTCAAGGTTCATCCATGTCATAGCATGGGCCAGTATCTCATTCCCTTTTATTGCCAAATAATATTCCACTATGTGGATGTATCCCATTTTGTTTATCCATTCATCCATTGATGGGCATTCGAGTTATGACTCTCTTACTCTTAGGAAGAATGTTGCTACAGCATTCATGTACAAGATTTTGTATAAACCTAAGCTTGCTTTCTTTGGGGTATTTGTGTACCTAGGTGTAGAATGCTGAGCTGTATGGCCACTGTATGCTTAACTTTTGAAGAACAATCACATAATTTTTGGAAGAGACGGCAACATTTTACATTGCTATCAGCAGTAGGCAAGGGTTCAAATTCTGCTACAATCTCATCAACATGTGATTGACTGCCTTTCTGATTATAGTCATCCTAGTGGATATGAAGTATTATCTCACTGTGATTTTGGTTGGCATTTTCCTAATGAGTAAAGATGTTGAACACCTTTCATATGTTTATCAGACATTTGTATATCTTCTTTGGAGAAATGTCTGTTCAAATTCTTTACCCCCTTTTTAGAGTAGGCTCCATGCCTAACACGGAGCCCAACGTGGGGCTTGAACTCACAGCCGTGAGATCAAGACCTGAGCCAAGATCAAGAGTAGGATGCTTAACTAACTGAGCCACCCAGGTGCCCCTCCTTTGCCCATTTTAAAAATTAAGTTGTCTTTTTTTATAATTATTATTGAGTTGTAAGAGTTCCTTATATATTCTGGATATAAGTCCTTTATCAGATGTGTGATTTTCAAATAATTTCTCCCATTTTGTGGATTTTTTTTCAACTTTGTGGTGTCTGTTTAAGCACACAAGTTTTTAATTTTGATGAAATCCTATTTATTTTTTCTTTTGTCACTTGTATTTTTGGTGTCATATCTAAGAAATAATCTAACCCAAGGTCAGAAACGGATGTCTCTGCTTTCTTCTAAGAGTTTTATAGTTTTAGTTCTGACCTTTTTAGGTCTGTGATTCATTTGACTTAGTTTTTGTGTTTGTGTGAAGGGGCCCAACTTCATTCTTTTTCTTTTCTTTTTTTTTTTTCCTTAAGTAGGCTCCATGCCCAGTGTGGAGCCCAGCACAGAGCTTGAACTCATGACCTTGAGATCAAGACCTGAGCTGAAATCAAGAGTCAGATGCTTAACTGACCGAGCCACCCAGGCACCCCTCTTTTGCATGTGGCTATCCAGATGCGTTGGGACCATTCACTGAAGAGACTAATTCTTTCCCCCATTGAATTGGCTGGGCAGCTTGTCGAAAGTCAACTAACCACAGATGTTCGGTTTATTTCTATACTCTCAATTCTATCCCTTTGGGCTCTTTGTTACCCTATACCAGTATCATATTCTTTTATCATTATAGCTTTGTAGTACATTTTTAAATCCAGAAGTCCTTCAACTTTGTTCTTTTTCAAGATCATTTTAGCTAATGTAGGTTCCTTGCCTTTCCATATGAATTTTAGGATCAGTTTCTACAAAAGAACCAGGTGTGCTTTTGGTAAGAATTATACTGAAGCTATAGATCAACTTGGAGATTATTACCACTTTAACAATATTAAGTCTTCTGATCAACCATGGAATGTTTCTCATACCTTCCTATAATTTTATCCAAACTCTGCACCTAAATTTTGAAGTCCCTTCAAATTGGAGCCCTTTAAGGTACTTTAACAACATGTATTCTTCATTTCAGCCATGACAATTTCCCCCATGTTCTCTAAGCAGACGTTCATTAAACTTGAACTCAAGAGCAAAAATTTTTTTAATTAAAGCCCAACTCAGGGCGCCTGGGTGGCTCAGTGGGTTAAAGCCGCTGCCTTCGGCTCAGGTCATGATCTCAGCGTCCTGGGATCGAGGCCCACATCAGGCTCTCTGCTCATCAGGGAGCCTGCTAACTCCTCTCTCCTCTCTCTCTGCCTGCCTCTCTGCCTACTTGTAATCTCTCTCTCTGTCAAATGAATAAATAAAATCTTTAAAAAAAAAAAAAAAAAAGCCCAACTCAGTTCCACCTGCTTCTGAAGAATCTTCCCCAAACCCCTCTCTAATCCACAATTCACCAGCTTCTTTTGAACATCGATGTGGTACCACATAAAGTATGTGTTTCTAGTCCCCACCCACCCCCAGTGAATTGGAAGCACTGCAAAAGCCAAACACATAGTAAACGCTTTACAAATACCCCTTGCACTGAACTTTGATTTGGGTAGCAGCTGTCTTATCCGCATGCGCTAACACTGACCTGTTCTTGCCTCCTAGGGGGCATTCTGGTGTTCCTGGATAGCCACTGCGAGGTGAACCTTGTGTGGCTGCAGCCCCTGCTGCATGCCATTGCCAAGGACCCCAAAATGGTGGTGTGCCCTCTGATAGATCCCATTGACTATAAGACCCTAGAATACAGGCCCTCTCCGGTGGTAAGGGGTGCTTTCAACTGGCATCTAGAATTTAAATGGGATAATGTTTTCTCTTATGAGATGGATGGACCAGAAGGACCCACTAGACCCATCCAGTAGGCAATTTCTTCAGGTTATGGGAATATGTATTGGGACCTGGGGGGGAAAGACAAGATTTAAGAGAGAATTCTTTCAATTTCTTGGGCTTAATGAAGAGAACTATTTTGTTATTTGTCTTGTTTCTAAAAGTCTATAATAATGGAATTTGGTAGGTTTTTAGTTTCTTTGATTGGAAATGAGCATCTCACCCCAGTTAAGGACACTGCCATGGATAGCATCCCTCTGGTTTCAAGCGTCCGTCTTTAGAATGTGAACGTGGTTCTCAGGAGCACATTGCATGTGGTCAATGAACAAAATTCTAGCACTGTGGGTAGCCCAGAAAAAGCAGATGTCTTGGCTAAATTCATATATGAAACATTTATCTAAGTGCTTTCATCTGTAATTTTATAGAGATGAATATGATTTTCCTACATTATTAGTCTTGGAAAATGTATTTCTAAATGAGAACAGTTTGATATTGTGACTTTTAACTGCATCTCTAAGGCTATTTCCGAAGAGAGTTCCTCCAGGTCGCTCCCCACATTTACTGGTAACTGATGCCTGCTCCCCCTCTTCCTCTATTACTAACTAGTTTGTTTTACAATCCCGTGAGTTCATTTTCTAACTCTGTAGCCTAGCAAGTCCTTGATCTTCGTCTCTATTTTAATTTAACTGGAGCTCTGTGACGTTGTGCAAGTTACTTAACCTCTCTGCACCTTATTTCCTTATATGTGAAGTCTGGAGGTTAATCATACTTCACAGGGTTGTTATGAGAATGACTTAGTATATTTCAAAGCTTAGAACAATATCTGTCCATGCTAAGTATTACATCAGTGTTTATCATTGTTAGCTATTATTAGTCCTATAGCCATGTCCTGGACCTTTCATCTTCTAAATTACTGGATGTCTGTCTCTTGGGCCACAGCCTGAGATGTTCCTAATTCTTTCCTGCTATGCCCCACTCACACCTATCCCTGGACATCATCAGGATCTCCAGTTCTTTGATTTCTGTTTTTACGCCTCGTGGTTTCTTTCTTCTCTCTCTCTTTTTAAAAGATTTTATTTATTTATTTGAGAGAGAGAGGAAGCCCAAGCAGGGGAAGCATCAGTGGGAGAGGGAGATGCAGGCTCCTCACTGAGCAGGGAGCCCGATGCAGGACTCCATCCCAGAACCCTGAGATCATGACCCGAACCAAAGGCAAGACGCTCAACCGACTTGAGCCACCCAAGCACTCTGATGATTTTGTTCTTCTTCTGTGGCCTTTCTGATCTATAAATTCCCTGCTCTTCTTGTCAGTACCTTCAGCCTGCCGCAGCAGCCCCATGAACCTCCCAAGTTTGACCAAGTCCACCATCTCTTTTCTTTGTTCTTTTAAGAGATGTGAGCTGATGCTTCTATACATTGATAATCTCCAGCCTCATGCTGGTCTGCCAAACCTTTAACTGCTTATTCCCCCCAGTGGGTGTTCCAAATCTTTATTACTTCCCTTGGTCCCAGTATCTGCCCCTTCCCTGAACCCCTTATTCTTGGAACGCAACCTGGCCTCCAAATTCAAGGATGAAATAAAGACTAAGAATCGGAAGGAATAACTGGGAGATTATTTAGTCCCTTATGCTGGAACCATAGTGGAATACTATGCTGCCGTGAAGGGTGACTACACCTGCAGTCTCCCACTGCCTACTCTAACCCAGTGAGGAAGCAGCTCCAGGGGACTCAGCCTTTGTGATGACTCTCACAGGATATCTGTCCGTCTCTCTGCCTGCCCCCATGGTCCAGGCCCTCACTGTCCTGGGCTTAGACTCTACACTGTAAGGGACAAGCTGGCCTGCAAGCTCCCCTCCCTCATGCCAGTTTCTCTGTTCCTACATTAATTTTCTTAAAACCCTACTTTGCAGATATCACCAAATGTCTTTCCTTTGTTTTTAGGGTAATAGATTGCTTCATGCACCTTCCACTGTGTCTAACTCTGATCTTTGCTCTGCTCCAACCATCATTTGTTAGCTCTTCAGGACTGCTGCATACAGCTGTACAGGCTGCGTACTGCACTTCTCCAGGAGGCCCTGTTCACAAAGATTATAGGGGATGGGCATCCCTGGAGTTGTGCAGTAAGGCAGCCCTCTGCTGGGCCAGTTACCTCTCTCATCTTCACTATCTTCATCTATAAAATGATGATGATAATAAAATACATACCTCTGTGGATTATCAAGGAGATTAAATGGGCCAATGCTTGTAAAGAACATAGCCTAAGGCCTGACCCGGGGGAAGTGATCAGTATAAATGGTTGCTGTTTTACTGTTACAGACTTCAGAATGAAAAAGCATAAAGATACATTTCATTTAAATAAAATTGAATATGTAAAAATCTTGATTTACCCAAAAATAAAAAAATAAAGCATCAATCTTTGGAGTTCATCTCCAAATGAACTTATTTAATTTAAAATAAAATTACTTTCAGTAAGAAGTAGTTGCAATATTCCATTTACAAAAAAATTGACATAATTTTGTAATATTTCCACGTATCAAATATCAGGCATGCTTTAGGGTCTAAAAATTTCAATAGGGAAACTATTCCTGACATTTGCTGAGTAGTAACATTTTTGGAATTCTAACACACTATTATTGTATAGATACAGTCACACATGCTTTTGAAAACAATTTGACATTATATTAATATACATTAAAATTAATACATCAATTAATACATTAATAGACATTAAAAATCTTATAAATGTTATTCTTCAATGCAGTAATTCCACTTCTTGAAATATTTCCCTAAGGAGTTAATGAGAAGTGAGTACAGAGACATCTATTGCAGCAACATTTATATTACTTAAAAAATAAAAACAAGGGCGCCTGGGTGGCTCAGTGGGTTAAAGCCTCTGCTTTCGGCTCAGGTCATGATCTCAGTGTCCTGGGATCGAGGCCCGCATCGGGCTCTCTGCTCGGCAGGGAGCCTGCTTCCTCCTCTCCCTGTCTCTCTGCCTGCCTCTCTGCCTACTTGTAATCTCTCTCTCTCTGTCAAATAAATAAATAAAATCTTTAAAATAAATAAATAAAAATAATAATAAAAATAAAAACAACATAAATGTTCAATAGTGAAATGGTTAAAAACTATAATCGTACTTTGTAGAATATTATATAAAGTTTTTTGAAAGCTAATTACTATAAAAGGAAAATTCTCACAATATGCTAAATAAAAAAATCAAGCCATAAAAAACTTAGCATGATACCAATTATTTATAGAATATATGTCACACATGTTATATGTGTTTAAATGTACAGTTCACCTTGAACAACACGGGAGTCAGGGACACTGACCACCCCATGCAGTCAAAACTGCAAATGTAGCTTTTGACTCCCCAAAAACGAAACTACTAAGAGCCTAGTGTTGACCGAAAGCCTTACTGACACCGTGAACAGTTGATTACTGCCCGTGCTCTGTGCACCTGCAGCACACACGGTGTATCCTGACCACATGCTGTATGTTCTCTACAACCTCCCTTGGACTCCAGATCAGCACCGTCTCCAGGTCTTCCTTCTACCACCCCCCCAACCCCATGTGCTCCCTCCCATCTCCTTTGCCGATTCCTCATCTTCTCTCCAACCTCAGTTCTTGATCCTCTTCTCCACCTCCCCCCAGTCACGAAGTGCTTCTTGTCCATCTTAAGCTGAGGACTCCCAAAGTTCTGTCTCCAGACCGGCTGCTCCAGAGTGCCAGACTCTTCCATCCAACTGCCTACTGGCCTCTCCCCTGGAATGCTGACTCGACATCTCAAACATGTCCCCAGATGAATCTTTCCACCAGAACCCACCCCCGCCCCCCAGCATCCCCATCTCAGTGCATGGCACCCCTGCCTCCCAGGTACCCAGGCCAAAACACGGGTTCGGCCTTCACTCTTCTCTTCTTCCTACACCTGCTTCCCACTCATAAGCAAATCTGCTGGTTCCGTCTTCAAAATACATCAGGAGTTAGATCACATCTCATTACCTTCCCTGCTGGACCCTCATCCATGATCCCATCCTCTCCTCTGGGACCACTGTAACACTGGTGCCCCTCTTTCCACCCTTGCCCCCACACGAGCTGGGACCTTGGCCTGTTGATTCACTAATTTATCTCTAACGTGTAATAGGTGTTTGATACCTACTTTAAAAAAATGAATGAGTAGATGAACATGTAATCATTTTCAAACTACTTATTTTGGTGCTATTGAACCATGCTATTGGTGGACCAAAAAAAGATGCTTTGTAGCATTATGTTTTTCCCAAAGGTAAATATAATTCTCTTAACGTGCTTAGAAAGGGAGACTTGTAAACTCTAATACCCAATTCAATAGTTGTCTCCAGGTGAAACTCACCTTCTAAAGATAATGTTCCCTCTCAAGAAGAAGACAACATCTAGAATATGTCGTTATACATTTCGGTGAGATCTAAGTAAAAGTGACCGCGGGGGCGCCTGGGTGGCGGAGTTGGTTAAGTGTGGGACTCTTGGTTTCTGCTCAGGTTGTGCTTGAGATCAAACCCCACGTGGGGCTCTGTGCTCCAGGCAGAGTCTGCTTGAGTTCCTCTCTCCCCCTCGGTCTGCCCCTCCCAATTCCCCGAGTGCGCTCTCTCTTTGAAATAAACAAACAAATCTTAAAAAAGAAAAGTTACTGCGTACTTTTAAGTAGTTATGGTTTCAATTTACTAATTTTACATACCTAAGTATATATTAAGTTAAAAATTTGGGGGCACCTGGGTGGCTCAGTGGGTTAAAGCCTCTGCCTTCAGCTTGGGTCATGATCTCAGGGTCCTGGGATCGAGGCCCGCATCGGGCTCCCTGTTCAGCGGGGAGCCTGCTTCCTCCTCTCTCTCTGCCTGCATCTCTGCCTACTTGTGATCTCTCTCTGTCCAATAAATAAATAAAATCTTAAAAAAAAACAATTTATAAAAGTTAACAATTTTGGTATGAGTATTGCTGTTTTCTAGTTTTTATGTTATTGCTAATATTCAATATAATTTTGGCAAAAAATCCAGAATGACCGAATCTGTGATTTAATATTTATGTGTCCTTTTTAGGTCACCTGCAATGGCTGGAGGAATTTTTGCTATAAATAGGCATTATTTTAATGAGATTGGACAGTACGACAGGGACATGGAACTCTGGGGAGCAGAAAATTTGGAACTTTCACTAAGGGTAATTCACACTTGGCTTTTTAAATCGTTACCTTTGTACAGAGAGAGCGAACGCCGACTTCAGGCTTATGCCCAGTTTTCCTGCTGGCACATCTGGTACCATTCCCGGATCACGTGAAATAAATGATCTATGGGACTCCTCGCAAAGCGTGACAATAGTTAGTGAAATATCAGCTTTTATTGCCATATGTTTTGTTATTTCTAATGTATGGCATATTGAATTAATGTAATGTTTTTATTTATTTGTGAAAGCTCTTCTTTATTATACTGATTGTCTTGGTGGTTGTGGCGCAGTGAAAATAACAGGATTAGGCCGTGGGGGACTTGGGTGCCGCTCACTCGACGGGCGATCTTAGGCCTCAGTTTCCCCATTTGCAAATTGAGAAAACTCGGTAGGGGGTGTCTAGGTTGTGTCTCAACTCTTGCATCCTGGGATACCGGCTACAACGTGGGTGGAACTTGAAAACATGACGGTCCGTGAAGGAACCCAGACACAAAAGCCCACATGTTTACGTGAATAAGTCCACGCCTAGGCAATGTGCAAACTAAGCAAATTCATTGAAACAGAAGGTAGATTAGTGGTTGCCAGGAGCTTGAGGAAGGGGAATGAGTGCTGATGGGTCCCAGGGCTCTTTCTGGAAGTGGTGAGAATGTTCCAGAATGAGAGAGAGGTGCTGGTTGGACAACCTCGTGAAATACCCAGAGTCACTGAAACGTATACTGCGAAACGGTGAATTTCTTGTAGAATATGAATTACATCTCGAATCTAAAAGTAGATTTGACTTTTAAATATTTGCATGATGTTAGATCACTAGACATTAGGCATCAGAATGGGCCCCAGCTCTTGCTAACTTGCCGTAGGGTTGTGGGTCTGCTGTTAGTTTTTCTAATTTCCTATTTTCTCACCTGGAAATAGAAATAAATACAAATGCCGTTCTCAGAATTCTGTGAAGATTTTTATATTTTCATGGGGTTTTTTGAATTTTATTTAAATTCCAGGATAGTTAACACAGTGTTTTATTAGGTTCAGATGTACAATATAGGGATTCAGCAATTCCATGCATCACCTGGTGCTCATCAGAACAAGTGCACCTCTTAATCCCCATCCCGTTTCCCCGTCTCCCACCCTCTCCCCTCTAGTGACCATTTCCTGCAGAAATGGCATCTTTCAGTTATGGGGTAAAGGATAAAAATGTATTACATTTATTGGACAAGGTCTTATGTCTGTGACATGCACCGCTCTGGAATCTAACGGGTATTAACTTATTTAATCTTCCTGATGAGCCTGTGAGTTGGGTGCATGATCTCCCACTTACAGTGGAGAAGCTGGGGCGCAGAGTGGTGGAGAACTTGCCTTGACTCAGAGAACCTGTAGGTGTCTGCTCCAAACCTATTGTGTCCTGCTTTGTACTGTCTGCTACAGGTCTGGAGACCTTGCCAGCTCGGTTCTTTTCTGCCTCTCAGTCATTTCTCTCTGGAAGCTTCCAGAGCTCTGAATTTGCTTCAGTTGCCCTGTTATGGTCACTCTGGAAAGTGGGGATGGGAGCTGCAGCTTTGCCCCCAGCCCCAGGTGGCTTCTCCTAACCCAGGCTGCAGATCCACACTTCAGTTTCCTGCTGGCCTTCAGCAGCCCCCAGCAGCCCGCATGGCTTGGCACTCCCTCCTGGTGGCCCCAGATACGGGCAAGGTGCTCCAGCCCCAGAGCCCTGCCCTATACTCTGAGGATCACCTGCCTCACTGTGGGATGGGACCACTTAAATATTGAAGCCAGCTTAGATGAAGCCCAAGGTTACCAAACCTCCTTGGATGCTGTGGTTTGAAAGCAAACCATGTGCTGGCAATAGAGAAAGGGTGGACCAAATTCTTAAGAGTCTACATAATGGGGGCTGGGCATGCTTCTCCGCTGGCCCCTGCTTTCTGACCACAGCTCGCCATGGGTTACCACGTGCTCAGAATTGCCTCCTCTCTTGGGTTGCCCCTAGACTGTCTTTCTCTTCTCCCTCCACCCTCTCAGTAACCTTATCCATACCACCTTGAATGACTATAGGCTAATGATACGGTTCTGGCTCCTTCCCAGGTCTTTCTGTGCCATCAGCTTGTACATCTAATGGCCTACAGGTTATTCTCCCCTGTAGGATCAATATCCCATGGGTACCCCAAACCCAACATTGCAAAAATGGAGCTCTTTCTACCCACTTGAGCCCATTCCTCCTCCCATGTTCTTTTCCTCTTTGGGTGGATGACATGCTGCCTTCCACCTACTTGCCACCATCCATCCCCATCCCCCCAGAGGACCTTCTTGGTCTCCACTCTCCCTTTCATGCCTCACTTTCTCCCACCATGTATGGTAAGATTTAGGTCTAATCATCACACACCTCTGTCCACTTTGCTCTTTCCCACTTACCACTTTTTGCACTTTTGTCCTTTCCCAGCTTTGATGTAATCTCTTCAGGAAGGCTTTCTTGACCTTATTCTCACTCCCCCTGCATGCCCATGCACACACGCGTGCGCGCGCGCGCGCGCGCACACACACACACACACACACACACACACGTCTGGGGACCGTGCTCCTGTGTGTGCTCACCCATTAGAGCGCATGCTTTACCCATGGCAGCACCTGTTCTGCTGTATGCTAGTTGTCATTTGTCCGTGCTCAGGGCAGGCTCTTTGGACATACAACCTGCATGGTTGCACATGGGGCCATGTTTGGAAGGACCCCACACTTAGTGGAATACTCTCCACTGTTGCCTTCCTGAAATTCATTATAATTTTTGAATCAGAGACTCCATTTTTACTTTGTGCTGGAACTCCATCGATCTGTGTACTGACCAGGTGGTGAGCCTCGCGAGGGCAGGGACATGGTCTGACTTGTTCACACTGGGTCCCTCGGCACCTGCTATGTTGGCCACGTAAGAAGTGGTTGGGAAATATTTATAAATGGTTGAACCAGTCCGAGTCTAAGAAGCCTCATGTATAAATGATCAGAGTAATCATTGTGCGTATCCACTGGGGGAATGCACATCAAACATTTAAAACAGTGTGTGCCACCAAATGTGCCCTCAGCCAATATTGGTTCCTTTCTTTCTATGTGAGAGCCATCCCAGAGTCCTCATTTAAAATGGTATCTGGCTAGCCGCCTCTCCTAAGTTTCTGCTGAGATGTTTATTGAGCCTGGAGAAGATGGGATCCCACAAGAAAATAAATCTGATGGACTGCCTGAATCTGGAAGGCAGTCCCATAACTGTGAGGCCAATGGAACAGCCTGAGAAAATCCTACCCTGGTTTTGTCACATGAGGTACCCTTATGTCACCTCATGAAAAAAAATACAGATTACAGAAGAAAGAAAATACTCAGTAATGCCCTGATTTCTGCTTGCAGACTTAGAAAATAGGCAGCTTTCCAACCCATATGTGTCAATGGAGAAGGGCCAGTGAGGCTGGGCCATGATACAGGGAGAGAAGGGTGAGGGAAGGATGGAGAGGGGGCAAGGAGAGGACACCACAGGACATTGTAAGGACTTAGATTGTATCTTGTGCATGGTGGAATGCAGCAGGTAGGTTTTAAGTAGGACAGTGATGGAGATGAATGAAGTGGAGGATAAGCAGGGAGAGCAGGAGCTTCTTGTGATGATCTGGACAAAGGGTGAACTTGGATGGAACTAGAGCAGTCGTAATGGAGGTGGAAAGACTGGACAGATTCCAGGCATATCTTATGAGTAGAGTGGACAGAACTTAGAGACAGAGCAGATAAGGCGGATGTCAAGAGAAAGCGGTGTTGCAGACAGACCATTATCAGTCATCTAATGCCATGATGATGCTATGTTACAAACCAGCTCAACACTGAATCACTTAGACCAATAAGCGTTAGGTTGTTTATTTCATATGTTCATGGGATGGCCAGAGGGACCCTGCCTTTGAATTTAGATGGTCTGGGCTTGGCTCTAGTCTTTGACTTTGGTTCAGGTCTGTTCATCATTCTAAGAGTATTAGAATTCTACTTGTGTTCTAATAGTATTACTATCCTGCTAGTATTTGCGGTACTAGTGTAAGAGTGGTGACTAGCAGCAACTCAGCATATTCTTCTCATTTGGATGGGCAAGGATGCAAAAGTCCAGCCAGACCACACAGCATATTTAAAGCCTCAGCATGCATCATGTCTGCTCCCATTCTGTGGGCCGAGGCAACAGAGGGACAAGTCCAAAGTCAAGATGTCTGAGGAATAAACTTTGCCCCAAAGGGGGGGATGGCGGAGTGAGCTAATATTTGCTGAACAATATTTCCATCTATCACACCAAGTTTCTGGAGTAAGCAACCAAGTGGTGGAGGCCTGTTTTACTTAGGGAGTAAAATTGCAGTTAAGATAAAAATGCCCCCTCATGTATCAGTTAGCTTTTGCTGTATAACAAACAACCCCAAAACAGTGGCTTAAAACAGCAAATAATTGTTATTTTTCATAATTCACTGTGTTGCCAAAATGGCTTTTCTGGTCATAGACAGGACGGCTGATTTCTGCTGGTGTTGCCGATACATCTGTGTTCATCCGGAGGCTCCGCTGGGGCTGGTGAGTTTACAATGACATAATTTGCATGTCTGGACATTCGCCCAGTGACAGCTGGGACAGTGGAGATGACCTGCCATTTGTCTCTTACATCAGTCAGGCTAGCTCAGGCTCATTTTCGGTGAAATGCTCGCAAGGTTTCCAAGAGTAGCAAGAGAAGTCCTATGCAGCAAACACTTTTCAGGCATCTGTTTGTGTCACATTTGTTAAGGTCCTGTTGGCTGAAGCAAATCACGAGGCCAAGGCCAGATTTAAGAGACGGAGAAATAAGCTTTACCTCTTGATGGGATGAAGTACGTGATGTTGTGCAGAAGTGTGCATAGAGGAATGAAGAGGGGGTGTGGCCATTCTGGCAACCTGCCACACTTGGCTACAGCAGAGATACATGCTGATTTACAAACACAAACTCTAAGCATTTTATAAGTATCAAGTTACCTAATGCTCATAACAATCCCATGAGGTGGGTGCTATTATTCTCACTTTGCAGTTGAGGAAACTGAGGCAGAGATAGGTTGAGTAACTGCAGTAACTTCTCTTAGTTCCTACAGCTGATGGAGGACTTGAACTGTACTAAGCAGCCCAAGAGTCTGTGCTCTTACCCACTGTGTTAGCTTAACTCTCAGTGGGGTACTAGTGCTGTTACTACTGCTACTACTATTGCTACTACTACTAATAATAATAACAGTAGAAACTGGGACCTGGAGGGACAACTTCCAGCAGAACATCTGAGAAAGCAAGCTGACCATCATCTACACGGACAGTGAGCCCAGCAAAAATGCATGTCCAGATAGATCATGTCCCTCTTGAGAATGAATCAAGAGTAAGAGAACAAATACATGAGCAGCCCTACAAAGATTAGGCTAAATTGCTATAGCTTCCTTCAATTTGATTTTTTTTAAAGATTTATTTATTTATTCCAGGGAGGAGGGCCAGAGGGAAAGAGACAATTCCCAGCGGACTCCAAAGTCAGGGCGGAGTCCAATGTAGGACCCAATCCCACGGATCCCGAGATCATGACCAGAGCCCAAACCAAGAGTTGGATGTACTCAACTGACTGCACCACCCAGGCACCCCATGATTTTTGAGAAAGCTTTTTCATAAAATTTTTACTCTTGTACCTCTTTTATCACTTTGATCACCATTGTTTTCTCTATGCCAGATTTTTTCTAATCAAGAAACATTTCAAACATAATAAACAGTGCTTTCTCCAGTCTAATTATTAAACAGATATTAATGATCTCCCAAATTTCCTTAAGTTATCACTTTAAAAAAGAAAATAAAACATTATAGATAGCTAGTACCAGTTAGCTTTTGATATATAACAAAGTGCCCCCAGAGAGTAGCTTAAGTGAACAACTATGTAGTTCTCAATTTCAAATGAAAATGAAATCCAGGGGTGCCTGGGTGGCTCAGTCAGTTCAGCATCTGCTTTTGGCTCAGGTCAGAGCCCCGCATCTGGTTCCCTGCTCAGGGAGCCTGCTTCTCCCTCTCCCTCTGCCTGCTGCTCCCCCTGCTGTGCGCTCTCTCTCTCTCTCTCTCTCTCTCTCTCTCTCTCTCTCTCTCTCTGTCAAATAAATAAAAAATCTTAAAAAAAATAGTGTTATAAGGTGTTTTAAGTACAAAAAAGAGGTATTATTGAATTTAGCCCTGATCAGTATTTCTCTTATTACCTGCTGACATCCAGTAACACTTAGTCATGCTCAGAATATCGTTGGCGAATATTTGAAGACAAACTATCTTGCCACTTTTCATATATAATCAGCATCAGAATTGGTCACATAGGGGGCACCTGGGTGACTCAGTTGGTTCAGCATCAGCTTTTGGCTCAGGTCATGATTCCAAGGTCCTGAGACCGAGTCCTGCATCAGGCTCCTGGCTCAGCAGGGAGACTGCTTCTCCCTCTCCCTCTGCCTGCTGCTCCCCCTGCTTGTGCTCTCTCTCTGTCAAATAAATAAATGAAATCTTTTTTAAAAAGAACAAAACAAAAACAAAGAATTGGCCACATATGAAGGAGACAGAATCACTTTGTATTCGGAGTGCTGGCTCTGAGGTCAAACTTCCTGAGTTTAAACCCTGCACTGTCCGTCACTGGGCAAATTTCTTAATCAACGTATGTACCATTTTCTTTATCTGTAAAGGGGAGATAATCACAGTATCTACAGTATAGGGTTATTGTGAAGACTAAATGAACAACCTAAGACATGTTAGCTACTCCTATGTCTGTAAAAAAAATTCTGCAGTTGCCTGGTACTAGCAAACATACATTAATGTTTTCCGGTTTTGTCTAGATCTGGATGTGTGGAGGCCAACTCTTCATACTCCCCTGCTCGCGAGTGGGACACATCAATAAGCCGCACTTTCCAAACCGACCTGGTTTTATAAAAGCCAAGACCTATAACAATCTCAGATTGGTGCACGTTTGGGTGGATGAATACAAGGTGAAGAAAGCACCTCTGATTCGGAAAGACAAACGGGTACAGAATGGGACTTGCTCTAAAGACACCTGCTACTACCTTTCCAGATAACAAGTTTTGGGGTCTTTTCCCTCTATTTTCCTTAGATTTGCCTTCAGCCACTCATCTACCTTCCCCAGACCCTATTCTCAGTTGGTTCATTCGAACCTACTACATTGGAGCATTGCTTTTTATTTTAAAATTTAGGGAAACTCAAGTTTCTCAGAAGTAAATCAGCCACCACAGGAAGTTTGTTTGGCCCAGATCTATTCTTCCCCCTAAGCATTGCCCCTCTGAAGCAAACAGCTCTCCCTGCTCCCCTCCCCACAGGCAACTCTCTAGATTCTCTTCCTCTACTACCAAGTTCTCAAGGGATGCAGCTGCTGCGATCTGGAGACCACGAGAGAAACTCCATTACCTCTTTTCAACTGACTGTCAAAGATTTCTCTATCGAAGCCATGCCCTTTCATCTGTGCACCTTCCCCAGGCTTCCGTCCCTAGCCAGGACCTAAAAGGGTGCACAGCGAACTTGCAGCTGTGGTCCCATTTGAAAGTGGTCAGTCCCTCCAGGATCCAGGCATGAACCAATATGGCGGTAACCCCAACAAGACCTCATTTCAGATATATGGAGAGAAATATGTAAGAATCTCTCTATGATATTCTATGTTCTGGTTTTAACCTAATATTTATTATTTTAAATTATAAAAGTAATAATATTCTTTCTCTAGGAATCAGGGCAATGTGGATTAAAACCTCAGTGAGATACTTCTACTTAGCCACTTAGAGTGGCAAAAATGTTTAAAGTCTGATAGGACCAAGTATTGCCAAACCCAGGAATTCTCAGACACCGTGTGTGGGAGTATTCATTATTACAAACTCACTTTGGAAGACAGTTTGGCAAAATCAAGTAAAGATCATGAATATCTCATGACCCAGCAATTCCATTCTGTGCATACAACCCCAGAAATGCACGCTTTTGTGCAGCAAGAACACATGAACAAGAATGTTTACAAACAGCATCGTTGGTGTTAGCCAACGCTAAATGCAACCCAACTGCTCATCGGGAGTAGAATGGGTAAATGTGACATATTTAATTGGTATAATTCTATTCAGCCATGAAAATTAACTGTAGACATACATACAACAGTACAGAACGTCTTAAAGACATAATGGTGAACTAAAGCAGCCAAAAACAATAGAATGGATACTGATTTATTACAGTTCCTATTAAATTAAAAATGGGTAAAATTAAGTCATGTAATTTATGTGTGCACAGTTAGATAATCAAAGCTAAAAAGAAAAGCAAAGGCATGAATACATAATCAAGATAGCATTTAAAACCAAGGGAAAGGCTATGTTCCAGATGCGAAAGGCAGGGGGTTCCGGAAGGTCATTTATGTCCTACTTCTTGACCTAGTCAGTATGACGGGGGTTGTTTTTCAACAGTTCTTCAAGTTGCACATTTAATTTTATGTCCTTTTTGTATGCTTATTATATTTCCTGATTTCTAAAAGAAATTATTTTTTAAAAGATAAAACATACTCATGTCTAAAAGTCATATATTGAAAGGGTCCTAAGTGAAAAGCAACCTTTTTCAGACCTTAGTTCCACCCCTTAGAAGTAACATTAAATTAGCAATCACTAAATCACTACATTCAGTAATCACTAAAAGGAATAGTTTCTTTTAACACACATTTAAAAACAAACATATATGTCCTTTTATATAACGAGATTCACACAGTATTTTGTTCTGCAATTTTTCCACCTGTCAGCATATTTTATTTTAAAAATATTTATTTATTTATTTGAGAGAGAGAGAGTGCATGAGTAGGGGGGTTGTGCAGAGGGAGAGGGAGAAGCCGTCACCCTGCTGAGCAGAGACTGATGAGGGACTCAATCACCAGACCCTGGGATCATGACCTGAGCTGAAGGTCGGTGCTTAACCCACTGAGCCACCCAGGTGCCCCTACCTGTCAGTATATTTTAAAAACATACTTTCAAAGTCTTTTAAAATCTGAACATATAAACATATCATTCTTTTAAATATTTCCTTTGAATGGATCTCCTACAATTAATCCCATTAATAAATAGCCCTTCGCTGATAAACATTCTGATTATTTCAGCTTTTTGTTAATCCCTAACATTGCTGAGATGAACACCCTTTAAACTATCCTTTTGTACATTTGCACAGATGTATCTCTGGAATAAATTTCAAAACCTGGACTTGCTGGGCCACGAGAGGTGCCTTTTAAATCCTGATGGATAATGTCCAAGCTACCATCACTATTACCAAATACATAAGTGCCTGTCTCCCCACAACTTTTCCAACCCTGCTTTTAATTAAACTTTACATTCTAATCTAATAGGTCGGAAATTAGTATTATTTTATATTGCACTTATTTATGAGAGATCTTGAGCTTATTTTTATGTTTGTTAATTTTTTCTGTGAACTCTGACCACAGACTTAAGCAGTTGACTTGAACACAACCAGGATTGAATAGTTTACTGAATTTCATAGAGGATATTGTGACAAAAAGGTCCATCTAACTTAAAAATCATATAATGTTTGTATAAAATCAATGGATTGTATATCCGGCACCCCAGAAAATGTAGTGAGTGACATTAGACAAGAGAGGGCTTCTCCCAAAATGTTGTCTAAGGTCCTCTCTGCCTTTGCTCCCAAATGACAACATCCCTCGCCCATCCTCAGGCCCATCCCCTACCAATCTGCCCTGGGAACTAGGAGTGGCAAGACATGATGGTAAAGACCTTCAATGGTCAATTGTCCCAGGGAGAATCCAACATGGCATGTGCATAATACAGTAGCTTGGAGAAGCAAATTCCTTCTCTTGTTCAACAATATTACCATACTATATTCTGGACAAGAGGAAACACAGATGAAAATACAAGGGTTCTTTCAAGGGAGCTTCAGTCTATTTAGAATCTCTCTTCTAATATGGGGCAGACTGAATCCATCAGACATTCATACTTCATACTATCTTAAGTCAGAGCATCTAACAGACAAACCAGGTGTGGTGGTAATAATGGCCAGTACTGACATGACACCAAATGCCAGCCTTTCTTTCCCCAGTGCTCTGCACCTATTAGGGTGTTCGGTCCTCATAACAACCTCGGGAGGGTGGGGACCCAGGTCACATAACAAACAGAGCAAGAACGTGAACTCAGGCTGTCTTCCCCTAGAGTCAGTTTGCCCCAGCCCCCATTTCTGAAACCACGGAAGTGTTGATTGGGACCAGGGAGTGAGGGTTTTGTCCTTCAGGATTGAGAGAGCAGGAGAAAGGGGATATATCTAGGTGCCTGTGATTCTTGGGCTCCTGAGAAGCAGTACCTAGATCCCTGGGTCCCTTCCTTGATCCCACTCCACCACTTCTGCTGTGGTTTGTCACAGCACATGCCGTGAATACGTGTGGGGCGAGTGAATCCGAGGCACCACGTGTGTCTCTGTCCTCGCTCTGTGGATGGAATCGGAAGGCCTCCTGTTTTGTATGTTTCGTTCAGATGATGGAAATATACTGCTACATTAGATATGGCTTGTTTGTTTTAATGAAATGACTCTCTATTTCCATTTAGGAGCAGTTTTTTTTACGACAACCTGGTCTGAAATCTGTTGCCTACGGAAACATTAGTGAGCGTGTTGAACTGAGGAAACGACTGGGCTGTGAACCATTTCAGTGGTATTTGGATAATGTCTTCCCAGAACTGGAGACATTTAAGGACAGACAATGAGAAGGAAACAAATCGTTTTCATTAATGAAGGGCTAAAAACCTCTTAGGTCTTCAACACAGTGAAGCGTGCAAATTTGGAACATCATGAAATTATGTGAGATGCAGTAAGAAATACACCCAGCAAGCCTTTCTGTCTTCCTTTAATAATAGTTCTCAACACTCTGTTACACATGCCACTAAATTTCTGGGGTGGCAAAACCTTGAACATTAGAAATATACACGGTCACACAGATGAGACTATTATACAATTGAGTGAGGTAGAGTGTATTCTCTTCATTATTTGCCAAGCCCACTTGGTCGCATTGGACCATAGGGAATTCTCCACTCCTGGAGCCTTTGTCAACTCCAGTCACTCCAGGCAGGTGACCTGGCCTGGTGGCCTTCTTAGAAAGACATTCACAGAGAGCCTTGGTTGGTACCTACCAACTTTGGCTCAACTGTATTTAGTTCCCCTCCTGCTGCCAGTGTAGATTTTGGTTCGGATCCCTTGCTTGGTTGGGTTCCTGAGTTTCTGATGTCCCATCCGCTTGCCGTGGTGTCCCAGTCCAGGTCTCTAGGCCAGCCTTCTGGTTTGTGTCTGTCAGTCCTTTTGTCACTCGGAGACAGTCTCTCTTCCCTGCTTCTGATTTTGCCTTGTTCATATTTCTCCCCTCCTGTGGCTCTGGCCTACAGCTCTCCTGACACTTCTTGGATTGTGGGCTCTGTTGTTAATCTATGTTCTAGCTAAGAACTGTTTAGCTGGGACTGGGGAAGAAGTAGCTAAGTTCCCTATCTACCCTGTGTGAACACACTCCCAAATGTGTAAAATACTTCTTTTAGGTTAGAGAGATGGCTAGGGGCTATGGCCCCTAGAAAGGGGCTTTATATTTGATCCAGAGACGATGAGAAAATGAGGGAAAGAACACAATAAAAGGAATAAAAGAAATGGGGGAGACTTGGGGTAGGAGCACTAAACCTAGCATATAAACTAGTTTTTACAACAGGAGACAACTTATCTATTATGTTCACTTGGTCGACAACTGAGTGGTCATTCAGGGCCAGATATCCTCCTAGGTGCTGGGACACAGCAGACGTGGGAACAAGAAAACATCTCTCCCTTCATGGAGCTTGTGTTCTTTGTAAAGAAAAAAAAACCAGTTAATATAACCTCTTTATACATATGTACTTAGTAAATTACTCTACAGAATCTGTTAGATTTATGTATTTAGAAAAATACTCTATAGCATTTATTGTTAGAATGACACAGGGGAAAACCTGGGCTCATATATTACAGGTGTTGCAGGGTAACTTGATTGAGGCTTTAGAAAGTCCATGCTGGGGCACCTGGGTGGCTCATTTGGTTAAGCAACTCCCTTCGGCTCAGGTCATGATCCTGGAGTCCTGGGATCAAGTCCCACATCGGGTTTCCTGCTCAGTAGGGAGTCTGCTTCTCTCTCTGACCCTCCCCCTTCTCGTTCTTTCTCTTGCTCTCAAATAATTAAATAAAATCTTAAAAAAATTAAAATAAAAAGTCCATGTGGCAACACAAAATAAGCACCACGTTATGATTTTATTCTTGGCCCATATTTATACCTTACCTGTTTCTAGGAAGTAATAAAAAATGATTATAGTAAGTCCACGAATCTATTAAAATTATTGTAAAATACAAAATAGAAATCTGTAACAGAAGGAAAAAATTCTAGTATAAATAATCATTTTGAAATAATTTTTTTTAGTTTTGAAATTTGAGAATAATTTTTTTCCTTTGGTAAGCGTAAAGGAGGATGTTGTAAATATCAGCTTTGCCAAAAGAAAAAAACAAATGTTCTTAGAGCCATAAGTCTAATATAATGTCTTAGTTTTTTGTTGTTTTTTTTTTTCCTCCTTAGAGAGAGGGCATATGTGTGGGCATGGGAGGAGAGAGACAGAAGGAAAGGGAGAGAATCTCAAGCAGATTCCCCGCATAGCGGGGAGCCTGACGCAGGGCTTGATCTAGACCTTGAGATCATGACCTGAGCTGAATCCAAAGGTCAGGTGCCCCTTAAGTTTTAGTTTTTTAGTGTGAATGTTGGTTCAGGTACCAGATAACAATGTAGGTAAGTCTTAGAAATGATGTAGTATGTTCCTTAAATAACTTCTTTTGAATATTGACTCTGGAATAGGAATCAGAATAAACATCCAAGTATTAGTGTGATTGAAAGGAAATCCATATTAGCCGATAGGTGGCAATTTTCTGTTTTATGTGGAAACTTAAAAATCTGGTTTCTGTTTTGGAGCTAGTTGAGAAGTACCTGCTAACCCACTCAAAGCTTTTCTCAAAACACAGTTTTTGGTATGATCAAATGTTCAGACAAACCTTAAAGTCAGCCTGGGAGTTCTCTAATTAAAGTATAGTTCTTGGAATGTCGCCTAAGACACACCAACATGAAACTGAGCTCCCATTATGTTTCAAAGGCTGTGGCAAGTACTCTGCCTGGATCATCTCAGTTCAAGCACACAGAAGATAGGCCCTATGGTTATTGTCATTTCATAGACGAGAAAACCCAAGTTAGAATTGGTCTGGGGTTGCCAGTTTTAGCAAACAAAAATACAGGATGCTCCGTCTTTGAAATCTGAATTTTGAGTAAGCAATATTGTTAGAAGTATATTTCACATATTCCACGGAGCATACTTACACCACAAAATTGTTCTTTGCTGCTCTGAAATGGAAATTTCAGGCCATCGTGTATTTCGTCTGGAAACTTTATCTGGGGACAAACTAACACAGCCCATATAGTAGCAGAATCAGCCCAGGCTCCAAGACTGGGTTTAACCACACCTGAGGCTGCCAAGAGCTCAAATGTTAGTGTCATTCTTCCAAACAGTAAAACTGGAGCTAACCCAAACCTCAATTGCGAGAATTATACCATTGTACCTTAATTTGATGGAATAGCATATAAACCCACTTAAAGGAACAGCTAGGGGAAAATTCCGTTCCGGACCGGTCAGAACGGCAAACATTTACACATGGGACGCGAGCAGGGGTCGCGAGCAGGTGCGGGGAGCAGGTGGAGGGGGCCGTGGCGGCTCTCGGGGGTCGGGAGCAGGTGGAGGGAGCAGGGGTCGGGAGCAGGTGGAGGGGGCCGCGGCGGCTCTCGGGGGTCGGGAGCAGGTGGAGGGGCCCGCGGCGGCTCTCGGGGGTCGCGAGCAGGTGCGGGGAGCAGGTGGAGGGGCCCGCGGCGGCTCTCCGGCGCTGACTGCACTGGCACAGGGATTTCGAACCGGCGTGTGTGCGAATCGCCTGCAGATCTCGGTAAAAGGCCGATTTCGAGTACTAGGTAGGGGTGGCAAGGGGCTTCCGACGCAGCCGTTGGAAGCAGCCCCAGGGGAGAGGGACGCGTGGCTGCGGCCGCGCTCCTCGGACGCCCCCCTGGCGCCCCTGACCCCCAGCGGGACGTTTTTCCGCGGCCCCTGAGGGCCTTCACAATGGAACCCACAGTTCCTGGAGCAAAGCGGAAGTGGGACGTCTTTTAATAGGTACAAGCCCGCTTGTTCTTAACGAGGGCTCTTTTAAAGGAGAAGAAAACCCAAGCCGCGGGTCGCAGACTC
>LNAC01000193.1:4152512-4212365 GCA_002007465.1 Ailurus styani | reverse complement strand
TCCTTCCCCCGCCCCCCGGTCCACCCCGCAACCCCCGCTTCCGCAGTTTCCAGGCAGCTCGCATTTCCCGGGAGGCTCAACAACTTGTATTGACAGAGGGCGTGTGGTCGATGTGCTCCTGGTTTCTCTTTCCTTTTTGTTTGCTTTTTGGAGAAATTGGGTTATTTGTCCTGTGTAACTTCCCAACGTTCTTAAATTCCACGGCGTTTGGATACGTCTGAAAATACCCAGTCCCTGTCCTCCAGTTCTGAAAGACTTCATCCTTGGAGGAGTATTAGTATGCTCGTGATAGACGGGTTTCGTGTATTTTTACCATCGAAAGAGATTTGGGTCAGCCTTCTTTTTAAACTTTGTGTTATGAAAGCAGTTGTTGGGTTGGTCAGTTTTCCAAATATAAAGTGAAATGATAAGTTTGACTGTGCTTTTCATAGTATTGCTATGCCCTGTCTTCTCCCAAATCACAGGTTTAGACCCTATTTTCAAGTGTGTTTTACTCCACTCAGTTCTTCCCGTTTATCCAGAAATTTGTATGTCGAAACTTACTCTGCCTTAAGAAAAAGTGGAAAAAAGAAAACCTCTCCACCCTAAGTATCAGTTGAGCTTTTTAAGTTAAACATGGTGCAAGAGTAACCCATAGTTTTCATGTCTTCTCTTGACAATTTCTGTGCTGTTTGTTCCTTGCAATTTGGGTTCTACTTAGTTTTTTTAAACTTTTTTTTCATTGCGTCAAAATACACACCATGAAATTTATCATTTTAACGGTTTTTTTAAATGTATAATTCAGCTGCATTAAGTACTTTCACAGTATTGCATCACCATCCCACTATTTCCAAAACGTTTTAATCGCTCCAAGCAGAAACTCTGGAACCATCAAGCAATAATTTCCCATTTACCCCCTCCCAGACTATTTTTGTCTCTCTGAATTTGACTGCTGTAGATACTGCATGCAAGTGGAGTCATACAATATTTGTCTTTTTGCGTAAGTCTTATTTCATGGTTTTCAAATTTCATATATGGTGAACATCTACTAGACTTCATTCCTTTTTGTGGCTGAATTATAGTTCCATTTTTTTGGCTGTATCACAGTTTGTTTATTGGTTCATCTCTTGACTGGCTACTACTGTGCATAGTGCTGCTATGAACATGAGGTTACATGGATCTGTTTTTGATTCTTTGGGGTATAAACCTGGGAGTGGAATTTCTGGATCACATGGTATATCTGACTTTTGAGGAACTAACCTTTCCCATTTTTAAAACTGCTTTAAGACCTTCATGCTTTGCTATGGCTAAATCTGATGGCCCCTCAACTCTGCTGACTTGACCTCTAGATCTTTGTGGCACCTCATGTTGCTGGTTGATACACCCTCTTGTGGGTCTCGATTTTGTGATCCTTCTGATACCCTTTATCAGTACTTCCTTTCCCACCGAATTTTTAAATGTGCATGTCCCCAGCGGTTCAGTGTTTGCTCCCTAATCAATTACTTAAACCCTCTTCTGCTATCATTTCAATGGAACTTGAACTAAAATTTTGATGTTTATTTTTAACATTGCTCTGAGGCTTATATTTGAATTTCAAGCTAGATCCCCACCCCCCCAGTACCAAACCATTATACACTGCTGCTAGAATTTTTTCCAGAAGATACATTTGCTTAAAGACATTAATTAGCTTTTTTTGCATGCAGAACAAGTTAAGTCTCATCCGCAGGGTCAAAGCTCCAGCCTGTCCTCTTAGAAGGAATTACCTTCCACTCAACTGGCCAATCTGTTCATTATAGCCAGCCTTACAGCCAGCTGTTCCACTTGCTATTTTGTTTGGAAAACTAAAAACAAATATTTATGTTGCAATTTTCCAAGACTTGAACTTTCTCCTTGAAATATTTCAGTATATGGCCACTAGAGTCTTATTTTTTAAAGCCAGACTTAAGTATCAGCTGCTAAAAGACATTTTCTTCAGGTTTTTTCATATGGTCTTTTTCATCTGTAACCCCACCTGTCTTACCTCCTATTGGTTGATTTGAAGCAAATCTCAGGTATCATAGGATTAGGTTAGTTTAGCTGTATAAAATAAGCTCATTTTGACTTCTAGTCTTTCTTGTTTGTTTTTAAGATTTTATTGATTCTAGAGAGTGTGTGTGTGTGCGCATGTGAATGGGCAAGGGGGGGTGCGCAGGGCAGAGAGGGGGAGAGAGAATCTCAAGCCGCTTCTGCACCGAGCACAGAGCCCTACATGGGACTCAGTCACATGACCCTGAGATCATGACGTGAGCTGAAACCAGGAGTGGACGTTTAACTGACTTTGCCACCCAGGTGCTCTTCTGGTCTCTTTTTAAAATAAATTTTATTTTAGAATAGTTGTAGATTTATAGAAAATTGCAAAGTAGACTGAGAGGTCTATATCCCATGCCAAGTTTCTTTTGTTACTAACAACCTACATTAGTATGGTACATTTATCACAATTAATGAAGCAATACTGATACATTATAATTAACTAACATCAGAATTTATTCAGATTTCCTTAGGTTCTCTCCCCCCCCCAGCCCCCCAAAACCATTTTAAGGACATTAGGTAAAAACTAAGCGTCCAATCCAGGATACCACATTGTATTTACTCATCCTGTCTCCTTAGGCTCTTCTTGGCTCTGATAGTTTCTCAGACTTCCCTTGTTTTTGATGACCTTGACAGTTTTGAGAATACTCATCAGGTATTTTGTAAAATGTCTGCCAGTTGGGATTTGTCTGATGTTTTTCTCATAATTAGATAGCAGTTCCACTGAAGGGTGGGAGGACAGTGCCCAAAATGCCACCAGATGTGGGTACTAGCTGGGTGATTCAAGACCTCTATCTTAAATGGGACCAATGGCATAAATGTTTAAAGACCCCCAGCCCTGCCCAATTGGCCACTGATATCCTGACCTCTGGGCACTGGCTATTACATTGCCCTAATTTCAACCCTCATTGGCTGATAGGCTTATGCAGTTCATACTCATCTCTGGTGATGCAAGGCCAATCATTAAATTGTTGGGAACACGCAACTAAATTTTCTTGAAAGCAATGCTTGATGTGTGTCCCCAACCTTTACTCTTCACAGTTGGATACCTCCTGTGCTTCAGAGGAGAGCACCACCTAGTCATTTGCAAAGTGTGCCTCTGGGGAACCCCTGCCAGAATTTATTGAAAATTTGTAGTACCAGTAAATGCTCCCAGTGGTGCAAACAAACCTTAATCAGGGCATCTCAAATCTATGTGGCCCTGTTAGATTCCCTGCTCCTCAATTCCCCTACCTGGGAGAGCCACCCCTCAGGAATGGCTCCCTCCATCTGTGACAAGGCTGAGATGACAATGCCCCAGCCCGTGAATTGCAGGACACAACCTCATATTGAATGCTGCCTGCACAGGCTTCCAGTAGAGCAGGGAATTCACTGAGGAGATTGATGATAATGGCTGATGATGGCAAGCACTTCCTGGGACTCAGGTGCTAAACTTACTCCTTGGGATGATCCCTTTGAATGACATTTTGCAGAGCGAACTATGTGTTACCCCAGGATACTCTTGCTTACTGCAGTGGATCTAGGTATGTGTCAAGTCTCACGGCCTTTGGGGCACCTCTTTAAGCACTTAGTTGTTTTCCTTTGCTTTTACCTATTGGACTGGCCCACATTGCATCCTGTGGAGAGTTAGTGAATTTAATTTCTGTTGGGAGGACTCCTTACCAGCTACAGAAGTTTCCACCACCACAGCATCCCCTTCTACACCCTCCAGAACCACAGCTGCAGGGTCACTTCCCTGTACCACCCCAAAGGGACCCTTTCCAGTGGTCACCACTCAGGGCTCCACAATCTTCCTGTTCAAGCCTTCCAATAAACTTAATGTTTTTATACAGTAGGCAGAAATTGGAGCTCATTTCTTAGGCCACTGTAATTGGTGGGCACGTTACCAGGCTCAACAAAAGACTGTTTCTGGAGTTAGTGGCCTACCAGCTGATTTAATAAGCTCCTCCCATTTGCCCAGCAGAAGGTACCTCACATGTCCGTGCAGCTGACCTGGCCACGCTGTGATGTTCAGCTGCTCCCATGGAGGACACTTTGCAATGCGGTATGTGACATCTGGCTAGAGCCCCCATATGCCTCTTATAATCCTCCATATCTGCCCAGGTAACACCACCACATAGATGAATGTGACCTACACCTCATCCCAAGAAACATAATCCCCACGGTTTTGGGCCTCATGGCCTAGCCATCCAGGGGGAACCCCAACTTATTTCAGCTTCCTTGGTCAAGCATTTGGTGTCTACTGTGGGTCCAGTGCCTTGGAGCCATCACAGATCTGTGTCCTTTTTTTTCCTTCAACCCCAAACACATGCTGGCCCCCGCAGTCCTGTCTGTTCATAGCCCTGTACTTTAATCTCCCTGGGACTACCCTTAAACATCACTGAACAGGACCTCCGATCTGCCCCCCTCTCTGCCCCCTATGTCCAAAGTGTACGTGGTATTTATCCGCACGATACTAGCAGTAGGTCTGCCTCTGTCCCTCAGATGGACTAGGCTAGTCACCACTGCACTGGGCGGACAAAAAACAAATCAGTTAAGTTTGAACAGGTACAAGTATTCCATAATCTCACCCAAGGGTTTTAATCAAATACCAATTTAACCTTTATCCAAGGGCTTTTTATTTTCTTTGCTGGACCCCAGCAACTGGGGAGAATGGTTATGGACAGGATTTTGAACTTTTGTCTGTTGATATTGCTGATTGGTATTCTTGCTTTGCTCAGGTGTTTCATGCATTGGGTGACGAAAACCATTTCAGTGGCTTTTAATATCTTCACTGTCCAGACAGTGTCTGTGATTTTCCTTAAAGATTAATGTCTAGGCATCAGGGGGTCAATTGTGATAAGAAAAACAACTATTTATTTATTAACATATTATTTGCCCCAGGGATACAGGTCTATGAATCATCAGGATTACGTATTTCACAGCACTCATACCCTCCCCAATGTCCATATCCCAGCCACCCCATCCCTACCACCCCCCACCCCCCAGTAACCCTCAGTTTGTTTTCTGACATTAAGAGTCTCTTATGGTTTGTCTCCCTCCTGATCCCATCTTGTTTCATTTTTTCCTCCCTACCCCCCACAATCCCCACCCCCTTCCCTGCCTCTCAAATTCCTCATATCAGAGAGATCATATGATAATTGTCTTTCTCTGATTGACTTATTTCACTTAGCATAATACCCTCTAGTTCCATTCCCGTCATTGCAAATAGCAAGATTTCTTCTTTTTTTTTTTGATGGCTGCGTAGTATTCGATTGTTTATATATATACATTCATTCATCTATTGATGGACATCTAGGTTCTTTCCATAGTTTGGGTATTGTGGACATTGCTGCTATAAACATTTGGGTGCACGTGCCCCTGAGGATCACTACATTTGTATCTTTAGGGTAAATACCCAGTAGTGCGATTGCATCCTCTCCAACATCTGTCATTTCTTGATTTGCTAATTTTAGCTATTCTGACTGGTGTGAGCTAATCTGTCATTTCCTGACTTGCTAATTTTAGCTATTCTCACTGTGGTTTTGATTTGTATTTCCCTGATCCAAGTGATGTTGAGGACTTTTTCATGTGTCTGTTGGCCATTTGGATGTCTTCTTTGCAGAAATGTCTGTTCATGTCTTCTGCCCATTTCTTGATTGGATTATTCTTTGGGTGTTGAGAAAAACAACTTTTGAGAAAAGCACCTTTTAGGGAAAAATTTGTTTGTGTTTCTGAATTGCTGCCTAGGCATTTTACGTTTGTGATGATCCTACTCACACCCAGAGTCTGGACATTTCGGTAAGGACTGAGTTTAGGATGCCGAACATAAGTTCCTGCTTTGTCTTTCCCCGGGGTACCTTTTAAAATAACCACTTCAAGTGAATCTGGGAAAAGTTAGTGACCTCTGCCTCAGCCACCTTGTAAATAATAGCTGCTTGCTACCTTCCTCTTTATCTCCTGCTCCCTGGTAACCCGGATATCGGACTGCCCTTTCTCTGCTCATTACACTCCCTATCCCCTGCTTCTGGGAGCTTTGAGTGGTAAATCTTGTGACTCTACTTCCTTCGTGTGGGTATATTGAAATTGCACCTCAATCCAAAGGATGCTGGGGTTTTCACATCCCCAAAGTAGAAGCTGAGGTGCTGAGGAAGTGACCTGCTGCCCCACCCCTTGTGTGATTGGTTGTGGCCCCTCATTCTTAATCCAGTACGTCTGCTCCGCATCTCAGCACACCATGCACGGTCTTTGGCTTGTGGCCCTCTTCCTCCATTTTGAAAGCCAGCAACAGCAGGTGGAGTTCTCCTCTTACATTGCATCATTCTCATCTCTTGTGTTGTCTCCCTTTTCACAGTTAAGGACCCTGAGATTACACGGGGTCCATCCAGATAATCCAAGATAATCTCTGTGTTTTAAGGTCAAGTGATTAGCAGTCTTAATTCTGGGATGTGGATATCACTGGGGGACCATTACTCTACCTCCACATAGCATATCAGTTCACTCCTTGTAAAGAAGTTTTTGGTGGTTGCCCTAGAGTTTACAGTATACATTTTATACTAATTAGTTTGAGTCTGCCTTCATGTAACAGTGTATTGCTAGCCATGTTGTGTGGGTACCTTATTAATAAAGTCCCAATTTTTCCCTCCCATTCCTGTGACATTGTTGTCATTCATTCACTTACCCGTATGCTATGATCACTCAGTATATTGTTAAAGTAACTTATGTTACTTTGAACAGTTTCTTTTAGATCAGTTAAGAATAAGAAAAAAGTCTCATTTTTTTCTTCTGATGTTCTTTATGTAGATCCAGGTTTCTTTACCTATGTCATTTTCCTTCTGTATTTCTTTTAAATTTTCTTGCAGGGCAAGTCTACTGGTAATAAATTCCTCAGTTTTTGTTTAAGAAGGTATTCTTAACTCTTGAAGGGTGATGTCAGTGGGTATAGAATTCTAAGGTGGGTGGATTTTTTTCTTTCGTACTTGAACTGTTTTAGTCTATCTCTTGCTTACATAATTTCTAGGGAAAATCCCACTGTAATTCTTATCCTTTTCCCCTCTGTAGATAAAATTTTTTCCTTTTTGTGACTTCTTTCAAGACTTTTGTTTCTCTTTTGATTTCCTGATTATGGTATACCTAGGTGAGAGTTTGGGGGGAATTTATTCTGCTTTGGGTTCTCTTACTAATTTTGGAAAGTCTTGGCCATTGTTACTTAAGATATTTCTTCTGCTTTTTTTCTTTCTTCTTCTGATATTCCAATACTTTCTAAGTTATACTTTCTGAAATTGCTCACAGTTCTTGAATGTACTATTTTTCCCTTTTTTTTCCTCTCTGCATTTCAGTTTGGGAAGTGACCTATATTCAGGCTCACTTCATTTTTCTTCAGCTTTGTAAAGGCCACTGATGAGCCAGCCCATGGGAGGCGGTCTTCATTGCTGTTACAGTGTTCTTGATTTTTTTAGCCCTGCCTTTGGATTCTTAGAGTTTCCATCTCCCTATTTATATTTTTCACATGTTCGTGCATGTTGTTTTTTTTCCCACTAGTGTTCTTAACGTATTAATTATGGATAACTTATTTATTTGTTGGTGGGGGGAGCATAGGGAGAGGGAGAGAGTCTTAAGCAGGCTCCGTGCCCAATTCAGAGCCCAACGCAGGCTTGATGTCATGACCCTGAGATCATGACCTGAGTCGAAATCAAGAGTCAGATGCTTAGCCTCCTGAGCTACCCAGGTGCCCCTAGGTATTTTAAATTCTGTTTGATGATGATCCCCAATTCTGTGACATCTGAGTCTGGTTCTGATGATTGGTTTGTCTCTTCAGACCTTATTTTCTCTGGCTTTTTGGTATGCCTTGTGTTTTTAATGTTGTTGAAAACCTGACATGTTGTATCAGGTGATAGGAATTAAAGTAGATAGACCTTTAGTGTGTGGGTTTATGGTGATCTAGCTAGGGGTTTGGCTGTGTTTAATGTATGCTGTAGCTACAGGTATGCCAGAGGCCTCAAATTCTTCTAGTGTCCTTGTTTTTATCTGCCCTCTTGACTTTGGGATTTTCTGAGTACCCTTCCGCAGAGAGTTTGCGTCTTGCAGTTCTTTCAGTTGTAGCCCACCTTTATTTTATTTGGAGCCTGTTGGTGTGGTGGTCAACTATGAAAGAGGATGAGAGTTCTGTATCTGCAGGTACGATCATCACAAGTGTTTGCCAGTGGTGTAGCATTTTCCCCCTGCAACCTACTCCCTTCCCTAGCTGCAGAATTCCCAGTCTGTTTCCTGGAAGCCGTGACCTTTTGTTGATCTTTTCCTCTTAGGTTTGACTGGAAGGCTAGCTAGCAGGAGCTGGAGTGGAAGGAGTGCCCTTTCCCAACTAGGAGAAAGCTCTGGCAGTGTCCTTTCCCCTGGAGCAAATGCCTTTGCCTTGGAGACAGCTCTGGGGTGTTTCACAATGATTACTCCTCCCCTCCCCTGTCAGAGTCAGAGGGGATCTTTCTGTAACTCCACATTCACAGTGAGGACCTGGTAGGGTTCCTGGAGGTAAAGCCCGCAGAAGTGTGGGAGTCCCTCCCCCCAACCCTGACTGCTTCCGCAGAGCTGCTCAGTCTCGTGCAAGGTCACACAGTCTACAGTATCAGTTTGTGGCTCCAGCAGCTTCTGCTCCAGGTAAGAAGGTCTCAGCTGTGTGTCTCTGGTTTTGGGTGCTAGTTTGCCTTATAACCTCAGTTCTCTGATGGTTCAGAAGCGTCATTGATTTTCAGTTTGTCCAGTTTTTTCTTGTAAGGGTGGGAGTGATGGCTTGTAAGCTCTTCTTCTCATGTTAGAGCTGGAAACTGAAGTTATTCTTTTTTTTTTTTTTTAACTTAGGGATTGTGACTTATTACCATCTTCAGTGAACTATATGCATAGATCCAGGACTGGTATTATATCTAGATTTGATTATGCAAGCTAAATTTCATATTTCATATTTATCACTTGATTAATAATGGTTTCAGGCTATACTGCCTGATAGCTTTTGTTTTCCTTGGAAATACTTACCACTTTCAAAGTTCTTTTCTTCCAACTACAAAAATACCTTGTGACTTTTCAGAAAAACTTTTTGTATGCATTATTTAGCATTTTATAGACTACAAAAGCTATACAGCCCTGTCTTTATTAAATTTTCTACTTAAAAGTAAAAAATTAGTACATATAAGAATTTGTCAAGCTATTTCTTTTCTCTTATTAGTTTGGGTTTCTCCAGAATCCTAAGATAAAAATTTCAGTTCACCGTGTTTATTTGTGAAGTAATCTCAGGACACACCAGTAGGGGAATGAAGAAGTAAGAGAGAGGAGAGGAAGCTAGGAGAGGGTATGGATTTCAAGCCATTTCCCGCCGTGGGCCCCTGCAGCGTACTCATACTGGGGAACTCAGAACCAGCGTAGAGTACAGGTGTCAGAGTTAGCATCCAGGGCGAGCATGTAAGGGAACTGGGCTATTTCACCAGTCTGTTGTTGAAGGCTGCCTCTCGGAAGGTACGTACGGGAATATACTTTTGGGCCTGCACTTCATACGGGCAGATGGGCTCCAGGGGCCAGAGATGCAGATGCTGGCAGCTGAAAGTCAGACCTCTACAGGATAGGAAGACTCAAGAGGATGTGCAAATGACAGTGTCTCCTGTATTGATTTTCTGCAGCTTGATCCAACAGGATGAGCTGGGGTAGAAATTGGCCATTTGTCCAATCGATTAGTAGGTTTGTCAGCTTTCTAAACCTCTTGATCTTGAGGTGGTAGATTGCATTCAGAAATGAGTTTTCTGATAAATGCTCAATGTTCTCTTTTTGGTGATACCGAGCCGGTTCACTTTGAAATATAAAAGCAGTAGTTTAGAAAATGACTCTGGCCTCGTGCTTCTGGTAATGGCAGACTGGAGAACGTAGTTGAAATCAGTCAGTGCTGAAAAGCATCAGAGAATTCACAAGATAGTAAAGAATTACTGGATTGAGGTTTGGGAGATAATAGAAGTCCAGAGAAGTGCACACCTTGCTTGGGCTGCTCTTGTCCCTGGTCGTTGCTGTATTATGGAAAAGCATTTGAAAGGCTGAGCATTGTATCGACAGACTCACAGGGTAGGGGAACAGAAGTTGGAGTTCAGGATTTGCTGTGGGTGAGAATCCTGCAGAGCTGACCATGGGTAACGTTGGAATCTTGAAAGGCTCTAGGCTGGAATACAGGTGGACTGGGAGTAAATGGGGGCTTGCCTGATAGGAAATTCTGCTGTGTCATTTAGGGAGTTTAGTATATCTCCTATCTCAGATTGCTGGTGATGGCAGGTACCTAACAGAAGCAAGTGAAGGTGCTCTCCAGAGGAAGATAATATCTTAGGTCTCAAGTTGTTACTGAGATGATTTTTCAGGTAGTGTCCACACAGTCAAATCAGTGCAATCAGGTGCACCAGGACACAACCTGAACAAGAACCCGTACAGGCAACAGGCGATAGAGGCAGCCCCTTTAGACAGTGATTGTAAAACATTGTTTAGGATGTTTATGGAGATTAAAAGCTGAACTTGAACATCTCGGCAAGGAATCGGAGCAAAGGGACAGAACAGATTTGAAAAAAACACAGCTAAATACTGCATCTAAATACAATAACCGAAATTGAGGATTCACTGGATTAATAACAAATTTAAAAAGTAATGAACTGAAAGATCAGAAGAAACTTCCTTGACAGAAGTATGAGAGAGGAAGAATCTGGAAAACACTGAAGAGAGCGTAAGAAGTATATAGGATGTAGTGACAAAGTGCAATGTGTGTTTGATTGGAATCCTAAAAGGAGAGGAGGGAGAAAGGAATAGGGGAATATTTGAAGAGAAGATGGCTGAGAACTTTGAAAACTGATAAAAGATACCAGTCCATGGAATAATAGATCCTAAGTGGGAGATAAAGTGTTTTTTAAAAAAGTTTTCCACTTGTAGGTCATAGTCAAGGACTTATTTTCCTTAGAGAAAGTTTGCTTGCTGCCTGCTTTCCTGCTCTCCATCCTCCCTCTCTTCTTCCTCCCTCCCTCTGTCCAGTCTTAGCAGTAGTTTTCAGTATTCTGCTGAGGATAAATGTTTTTCTCACATGAAGAATTACATGGTCTTTTATTACATTTCTGTAATTTATGTTGAGGTTCCAAAGATTTTGATTAGAAGAGATACAACTGCTATTTGGATTGAAATCCATTGAGATAAGAAAATATGAAAGACAAGATAAGCTTCCAGACTTAAATCGTTCTGTAATGTAGGGATTTCAGGCAGAGTGGACATTTAGGGGACAGAGCCTTCCCCAGCCCTCCTGGGTCAGGGTCACAGGTAGTTCCTGCCCTGTTTCCCCTGGAGGGCTAGTCAGAAGGCCCTCACAGGTGAAGGGCATACTCACCTCAAGGACAGAAGTGTGCTTTGGGTGCCAGTGAGGTCTTTTTTTTTTTTTTGGAGAACAAGGGGGAACTACTACTTATCACAGCCATCTGGACATACGGTCATTTAGGTAACCCCAAGGGCAGGGGTTACCCATATCTTTAATCATGTGGAAACAAATTTATGTTTAAGAAAGTTAACAGATGACATCCCTTTTTTAAAGAATGGCAAGCAGGAAATCACTGGCCCCTTCCTTGCCAGGTGGTATAACAAAATGCTTAAGGACATAGGTCTGACATCAGATGACTGGGATTCAAATCTCAGTTCCTCCCCTTCCTTCCTAGCTACATGTCCTTAAAGCAGGTTACTTAATTTCTCTAAGATCAAGAGGAAAAAAGATAAGAAGCCTTGGTTTTTCTCTCTCTGTCTTACACTCGTGACTAGTATTTTCTTTTTTTGTTAATTTTGATTTGCCTACTTGACTTGTGTAAGTAAGCCACTTGGTCAGCACTGCCCACTCAGGGAGACTCCTGACATGCCCAGTAACACACGCAATATCCCCGGTTTAAGGGGAGTCAGCTCTGCTCATCCCCCTTGGTCCTGGAACAGAGCCGGCTATAGAAGGCCACGTGGATGGTGGATATGCAGATGCTTGTTTTTATTGGGTGTGTTTAAAGCCATTTCATTTCCTTAGTTATTTGGATATCTCAGAACACTTACTTCTAGTAACCATACTTTTTCCTGTTCACTTACTTGTTCTTCATCTCATTTGATGTACTTTTGGTTTAATTCTCCTTTTTATGGGCAGAAAAGGAACAAGAAATAACAGTTTTCATGATTCTGGGGGCTGTAAATGGTTACTCCATATTCGTTCTGTACACCCCTGCAGGATTTTCAGTCTGGAGGCTGATGGAACTTTTCAGCTTTTGCAGTTTTTGAATTTGAATTTCTTTAGGTGGAGGACATATCTTGCCACTCTTTTGTTTCCTCCCTGGCTGATACGCCCATTTATCTGCCTGGTCTCTGATTGCATTTGACTTTATGACCCTTGCATTGACATGATGTCAACTCTTTTTGTTGGGACTGAGAAAAAACTGCTATAAGGGCATTTCCTGAGTGTGCCTGTTGATCTTGATCAGACACATGGAGTCAGAAATGGATTCATTAAAATAAAAGAGACCATAATAAATTGTAACTATATATAGTAGAATATATAGTTAGAAAGATCTTGAATGTAGGATTCCTTGAAGTATATATGTGTTGTGCAAGCCCCTCACAAGGCTACGGTCACTTTTGCCTTTGCCTTTCCCAGGCCTTGACCAGGGAGAGCTGCTGCTTTCTACTTCTGCATTTGATCAGGGAGGATATTAAAGCCTAATGGTCAGCCTCTGCCAGTCCGTTTTCACTGACCAAGCAGGTGTCCCAAGATTGATTGATGTGCTTTGTCCTATTAGCTGTCCTTTTAGTTCCCTTTTCTTGCCGCTTTCTCCCATCAACATTACCATGTGGTTTTCCTCTGCATTTGAGATATAGTATATACCACTACATGTGTTTATGTTATTTCTGATTTTGTTATAGAGAGAAGATTCATTAATGTCTGAGGGATGTCAGAGGGATTATTCCCAGGAAAGCACATGATGTCTGGAATTTGCTCTGAACCTTTCCTAATTCAGTAATCTCCTTACTTGTAGTTATGAAATATGTTGGTGACAGTGCTTTCTTTTTAGTCTTTCAGGTAGATAAGGAAAGAGAAATAAATAAACTTTTTTTGTGTTGTCATCACCTAGTAATTTGACAGGGGTCAGTGGGAAGGGCACTGTTGTAAGTCAGCATTTGTACTCACGTGATTGTAGCTCACTTAAAATATGAATGTGTCTCTTTTATGGAAAAAGCTAACAGATGTTTGCTGTTTGACAACTTGGAATGTAGAAGAGACCAAGGAGGAAATAGCCAGAAACTACTGAAATGTAGAAACTTATTCAGGGATAGACATTTGAGGGGAACCTGGATGGCTCAGTCACTTGAGCATCTGACTTTGGCTTAGGTCATGATTTTAGGGTCCTGAGGTTGCGCTGAGTCAGGAGCTAAGCTTAGCAGGGAGTCTGCTTGTCCTTCTGCCCCAGTCCCTGCTCATGCATGTGAGCATGCTCTCTCTCAAATAAAATCTTAAAAGAAGAATGACATTTTAAACTTCATTAAAATGAAGTTGAAGAAAAATTTTGTGTTGAAGGAAAATGAAAGCTGTACTGTGTGTGAGTTAGGTAGTATGGTCTCATTACTCTCGTAGTACCAGAAGTTGGACATTGGGCAGACAAATTCAGACTAGTGATTTGTGGAGGAAAGTTTTTCAGATTGTGCTTTTAGAATACTTGTTCAGTGTTTAAATTTTATTTTCAAGTTTTTGACAAATTAATGGAATTAAAATAGTCTTTCTTTTAATGTGCTAAAATCCCCTTTGCTTCCGAGGTTGAAAGGAAAGGCTATATTTCATAAGCCTTAATAAAATATTTAATCCTTTCCAAAGTTGTTCTTATGTTTTTAAGTTAGGTTAAGAAAGTTTTTACCTTGGGACGTCTGGGTGGCTCAGTCAGTTAAGCTACTGCCTTTGGCTCAGGTCCTAATTTCAGTCATGAGATGGTGCCCTGTATCAGGCTCTGGGTTTAGGGCAGTCTGGTTGAGATTCTCTCTTCCTCCCTGCCCCTCCTTCCACTTGCGTGCATGTGTGCTCTCAAATAAATAAATCAAATAAAAACGAAACAAAAACAAAATTCCAGCATCATTATCAATTACAGTGAGGGGTATTTCTCAACAGCACAATTGTCTGCTAAGAAAACTCATTTTGAGATGCTTTCCGTAGTCGTCATTAACTTATATTAACAAAGAACACAGTGCATACCAGCTGCTGAATTATGTTCCATAAAGCGGTTAAATTATGTAAAGTTCACAAAGACAATGCCTGTTACATAGTGTTACTCTACAGATGATTCTTTAAACCCTTCCCTTTGTCTTCTAGTCATAGCCTGTTAAATGTACTAAATAATACACATTTTTCTTCTGAAAATCAGTAAATAATCTTCAAGAAGAGGTTAACAGCGGGAACATAGTAGAGCTCTATATGTCAGACACCATGCAAGGTAGTGGGGACTAATATTTTAAGTCAGGCACCCCGATGAGTTTAAATTGAGATCTCATGAGATTTTGGACCTTTGTCCTATGTAGTTTGCCAGAAAATATTTTTGGTATAACAACAGTAGATGCCAACAGAGCAGTGATCAGTCAGTTTTTGAGTGTACTAAAAGAGCATGTGTGTGCTTAAATTGTTACTTGTGTATTTTATATGCATATCTTGTTTCCTAAATTGCATTGTAGTGCAACTGCTTTTCACCAATGAATATGAAGTTGGCCTTTTAGTCCTGCCCCTCCATTCTGTTTCCTTCCTCTCCTAACGGGTTTCAACTTTTTTTTTAATAGTTTATGGAAGAATGTTAGACACCAACTCAGTATTATGCTTTGTCCTTCCTTTGCTTTATCCATCCTTTGTTTTATATTATAAGCAGTTATGTATATGAGTATAGATATATTTGTATGTAGCGTTCTATATAAACTCTTCTCCATCTTACTTTTTTTCACCTGGCAACATATGTAGTGATAAAACCAAAGTTATCACGTAGAGGCATTTCTCTTCCCTTTTTACAACTGCATATTTATTATATGGATGTTTCTTAATCTGCTCAGCCAGTCCTTTGTCAGTAGACAATTGGATTGATTGCAGCCTCTTGCTTTTGTTACAAATAGTCCTGTAGTAAATAGCCTTGTGTATACATTGTTTCCTCCTCTTTCCCTCTGTGGTATAGATTCCTAGGAGTCATATTGCTAGGTCAGAGGGTAAATGTGTATGTAATTTTAGTAGATGTTGCCAAATTGCCCAGGGTAGATACTATACCATATATGAGAGTTTTTCCACAGCCTCACTATTAGACTATGTCATCAAGCTTTTGGATTTTTATAAATCCAACAGGTGGGAAATTGTATCTCTGTGAAGACTTATTTTGGTTATTTTCCCTTATTATGAACAAGGTTCAGCATTTCTTCCACAGGGTTAAGAACCAGTTTTATTTCTATTTCTGTGAATGGTTGGAAGGGGTGTTGGTCCTTTTTCATTGTGGCTGACAAGACTGAAGGGTGATCCCCAGTGATTTCCTATCACCTGCCCTCACTTTGCGTATTCTCTCTCCATGAGCGGGAGTGGGACGTAGGCCTTGCTTTTAACCAACAGCGTATGGCAAAGATGACAGAATGTCAATTTCTTGATTAGCTTAGGTTTTGTAGCAAAGGTAAGACTCCATCCGGGGCACCTGGTTGGCTCAGTTGGTTGAGCGTCTGACTCGATTTCAGCTCAGGTCATGATCTCAGGGTTGTGGGATTGAGCCCTGCGTTGGGCTCCAGGCTCAGTGCAGTCTGCTTGAGATTCTCTCTTCCTTTGCCTTCCTGCGCATGCACATTCTCACTAAATAAATACATACATACATTAAAAAAAAAAAAAGGAAGACTCAGTTTTCAGCCGACTGGAGGAGACTCCTCATTGTCAACTTGATGAGTTAGGGACTGTGGTGATGCCCACATGGCAAGGAGCTGCCAGTAACTACTAGGGTTTGAGGCTAGCCTCCAACTGACAGGGCCCCTTTGTCATGAAGCCACAAGGAATGGGATTCTACCAACAACTTGATGAGTTTGGGAACAGTTCTTCTGAAATCAGGCCTCCAGGTGAGAATGGAGTTTGGCTGACAGTTAGCTTGAAGATTTGCCAGACCCTGAGCAGAGAGGATCCATTTGAGCTGTGCCTAGACGCTTGCTGCTTAGAAATTATGAGATAATAAATGTGTGTTGTTTTTATGGTAGTTTGTCATATAGCAATAGATACCTGATACCAAGATAATACCTTTTTGTTAAAAGTTGCACATACTTGGGGCACCTGGGTGGCTCAGTGGGTTAAAGCCTCTGCCTTCGGCTCAGGTCATGATCTCAGGGTCCTGGGATCGAGCCCCGCATCGGGCTCTCTGCTCAGCAGGGAGCCTGCTTCCTCCTCTCTCTCTGCCTGCCTCTCTCTGCCTGCCTCTCTGCCTACTTGTGATCTCTCTCTCTGTCATATAAATAAAATCTTTAAAAAAAAAAAGTTGCACATACTTTTTCTCATTTGCCTTTTTGTTTTCTTTTAGTGTCTTTTGCTACCCCCAGTTTTTTTGTTCTTCTGTAATCTAGTTTATCTATCTTTTCCAGAATTGTTTCTGGATTTTTAGTTATAGCTAGAAAAGTTTTGCCTACTTCCAGATAATAGAGGAATTTACTTTTGTTTTCTTCTATTACTTGTATGGTTTAGTTTTCTGTATTTTTTTTTAGAGTTTATTTTAATTCCAGTATAGTTAACATATAGTATTATATTGGTTTTAGGTGTACAGTATGGTGATTCAGCAATTCTATACATTATTCATTGCTCATCATGATAAGTGCACTTCCTAATCCCCATCACCTATTTCACCCATTCCCCACCCACCCCCCTCTGGCAACCATCAGTGTGCTCTCTCTTGTTGAGAGTTCATTTCTTCAAGGAATCAATCCCATTTACAATTGCACCAAAAACCATAAGATACCTAGGAATAAACCTAATCAAAGAGGTAAAGGTTCTGTACTCTGAACTATAGAACACTTATGAAGGAAATTGAGGAAGACATAAAGAAATGGAAAAACATTCCATGCTCATGGACTGGAAGAACAAATATTGTTAAAACGTCTGTGCTACCCAGAGCAATCTACATCCAGTGTAATCCCTATCAAAATACCATCAGCATTTTTCACAGAGCTGGAACATAACAATCCTAAAATTTGTATGGAACCAGAAAAGACCCTGAATAGCCAAAGGCATGTTGAAAAAGAAAACCAAAGCTGGAGGCATTCAATTCTGGATCTCAAGCTATATTACAAAGCTGTAATTATCAAGACAGTATGGTATTGGCACGAAAACAGACATATAAATCAATGGAAAAGAATAGAGAACCCAGAAATGGACCCTCAACTCTATGGTCACCTAATATTCAACAAAGCAGGAAAGAATATCCAATGGAAAAAAGACGGTCTCTTCAACAAGTGGTGTTGGGAAAATTGGACAGCCACATGCAAATGAATGAAACTGGACCACTTTCTTACACCATATATAAAAATAAACTCAAAAGGGATGAAAGACCTAAATGTGAGACAGTAATCCATCATAATCCTAGAGAACACAGGCAACAGCCTCTTCCACCTTGGTTGCAGCAGCTTCTTGCTAGACAGGCCTTCAAAGGCAAGGGAAACAAAAGCAAGAACGGACTACCGGGGCTCCAAGATAAAAGCCTTTTGCACAGCGAAGGAAACAGCCAGCAAAACTAAAAGCTTCCTAGAAGGGGAAGAAGATATTTGCAAATGTCTTACCAGATAAAGGGCTAGTATCTGAAATCTATAAAGAACTTACCAAACTTAACACCCCCAAAACCAAAAAATCCAGTCAAGAAATGGGCAGAAGACGGGCGCCTGGGTGGCTCAGTGGGTTAAAGCCGCTGCCTTCGGCTCAGGTCATGATCCCAGGGTCCTGGGATCGAGGCCCACATCGGGCTCTCTGCTCAGCGGGGAGCCTGCTTCCTCCTCTCTCCTCTCTCTCTGCCTGCCTCTCTGCCTACTTGTGATCTCTCTCTGTGTCAAATGAATAAATAAAATCTTTAAAAAAAAAATGGGCAGAAGACATGAACAGACATTTCTCTAAAGAAGACATACAAATGGCCAACACTTGAAAAAATGCTCAACATCACTTGGCATCAAGGAAATACAAATCAAAACCACAGTGAGAAACCATCTCACACCAGTCAGAATGGCTAAAATTAACAACACAGGAAACAACAGCTGCTGGCAAGGATGTGGAGAAAGGGGAACCTTCTTAGACTGTTGGTGGGAATGCAAACTGGCACACTCTGTAAAACAGTATGACATTACCTCAGAAAGTTAAAAATAGGGCACCTGGGTGGCTCAGTGGGTTAAAGCCTCTGCTTTCGGCTCAGGTCATGATCTCAGGGTCCTGGGATCGAGGCCCGCATCGGGCTCCCTGCTCGGCGGGGAGCCTGCTTCCCCCTCTCTCTCTGCCTGCCTCTCTGCCTCCTTGTGATCTCTCTCCCTCTGTGAAATAAATAAATAAAATCTTTAAAAAAAAAAAAAAGTTAAAAATAGAACTACCCTATGACCCAGCAAGTGCGCTACTAGGTATTTGTGCAAAGGATACAAACATAGTGATTCATAGGAGCACATGCACCCCAATGTTTGTAGCATTTATGTCCATAATAGCCAAACTATGGAAAGAGCCCAGATGTCCATCCACAGATGAATGGATAAAGAAGGGTGGTACATAGAGACAATGGAACATTACTCAGCCATAAAAAGAATGAGATCTTGCCATTTGCAATGATGTGAATGAACTAGAGGACGTTATGCTAAGTGAAATAAGTCAGAGAAAGACAGATACCATATGATTTCACTCATGTGGAATTTAAGAAAGAAAACATGAACATAGGGGAAAGGAGGGAAAAATAAAGTAAGATGAAATCAGAGAGGGAGACAAACCATAACTTAATTAAAGGAAACAAACTGAGGGTTACTGTTGGGGGGATAGGGTAATTGGGTGATGGGCATTAAAGAGGGCACTGGAAGTAATGAGCACTGGGTGTTATAGGCAACTGATGAATCACTAAATTCTGCCTCTAAAACTAATAGTACAGTATATGTTAATTAAATTGAGTTTAAATAAAAAGTTTTTTAAAAAAGAGTCTGTTTCTTGGATTCTCTCCCCCCCCCCTTTTTTCCTTTGCCCATTTGTTTCTTAAATTCCACATAGGGGTGAAATCATATGGTATTTTTCTTTCTCTGACTGACTGAGCATTATGTACTCTAGCTCCATCCATGTTGTTTCAAATGGAAAAGTGTCATTTTATGGCTAAATAATACTCTATTATCATCAGTTTTTGTCAGATTTTGAGATCAGTGTCCTACTCATTTTATAAAACAGATTTGGAAGATTAATTATTATTATTTATGCTCTTTAGTGGCTTTAGGTAGCATTAGGATTATTAGGTCTTTAAAGGACTAGTAGAATTCCCTTGTGAAACTCTCTCTTTGCATGATGGTTTGTTTTTGTTGTTGTTTTGAGAAACTCTTATGATGTTATTTCTTCTGCGATGATTGGTCTGTTTGCATTTCTGTTGGGATTGGGGTTAATTTGAATAAATTGTATTTTCCTTGAAAGTTATTCTTCTAGGTTTTCAAATTGATATGCTTGGAATTATGTGAAGCTCTCTCTTGATCTATAAAATTTGCAGTGATTTCAAGTTTATCATTAAGAAATCTTAGACTGAGAATGGAAGAATTGGGACTTTTGCTGGCATACTGAATATTTTGTTTACTAATGACAATGTTTAATGAAACTATTTAAACTGGTTAGCTGTCTTCTGCTCCTTCACTGCCTCCTCTTTTAATTTTTTTATTAGATTTTTATTTTATTTATTTGACAGAGAAAGAGAGAGATCACAAGCAGGCTGAGAGGCAGGCAGAGAGAGAGAGGAGGAAGCAGGCTCTCCATCAAGCAGGGAGCCTGATGTGGGCCTCGACCCCAGGACCCTGAGATCATGACCTGAGCCGAAGGCAGAGGCTTTAACCCACTGAGCCACCCAGGCGCCCCACCGCCTCCTCTTGACTGTGGACATTTATTCCCCAGGCTCTGCTCATCTCACATATCATACTCTTCTCTGAGATTTTTACATTGCACAGAATCAAGGTCCAGTAACCTCTTCTGGAACAGAAAAACACTTTGCATAATTTTTTTTAAAGATTTTATTTATTTATTTGACAGAGAGATTACAAGTAGGCAGAGAGGCAGACAGAGAGAGGAGGAAGCAGGCTCCCTGCTGAGCAGGGACCCGATGCGGGCCTCCATCCCAGGACCCTGAGATCATGACCTGAGCCGAAGGCAGAGGCTTTAACCCACTGAGCCACCCAGGTGCCCTTGCATAATTTTTTTAAAAGATTTTATTTATTTATTTGAGAGAGAGAGAGAGAGAGAGCATGAGAGAGGAGAAGGTTAGAGGGAGAAGCAGACTCCCCATGGAGCTGGGAGCCCTATGTGGGACTCGATCCCGGGACTCCGGGATCATGACCTGAGCCAAAGGCAGTCGCTTAACCAACTGAGCCACCCAGGCACCCCACTTTGCATAATTTTTAATTACACAAACAAGTACTTGTTAATTTTTAATACTGGACACTGTGGTTGGTAAACATAATGGGTTTGAAAAGACAGAAATGACCTGTGTTCTTGGGGTGTGGGGAATTGCTTATGTTATGTTTAGTAATATTTACACAATAAGTACATTGTTTGTTGTGATATCTCCAGTTTGTGCATCTGGGAAGGGTTCCTCTATCATTAACTGTACTTCTCCGAAATGTGAGTGTTGGCATCTCATTTTCCAACCACCACATTCAGTCTTTCCTTGTTACTCTTTCTGTAGTATAACTCCAGCAATTACTCAGCCACACAGGACCTCAGGTCCATTGGCCCTGCACAGGTTTTCATCCTGCCTCATTCTTCCACCCATTTCTCTTTGCCTAGCTTATATTTGTGGTCTGTCATTCTGACCAGCACATTGCATGTACTTCTCCCCAGACTGCTTCTTCTTTACCTCTCTGTTGAAACCCTGACCCTCTGCTTACAAGGCACCTGTGCCTCAGCAGCTACCAGACCATGACTGCCTGGTCTCACTGGAAATTGCTGAACATAGCTGGTTAGCCTTTTATTCATTTAACTTTTGAAAAATGTATTACGTTGACAACTAACTGCTAAAGTTTTGGCTTTATTAACTGCTCAGGTTTATGATTGAAAGAATTTGTTCGCTAGTTGTTTTGTATTAACTAACCTTAAATGTTTGCTTTGACCCTCCTTTTAAAGGCTTTCAACCGGGTACCTGGGTGGCTCAGTGGGTTAAAGCTGCTGCCTTCGGCTCAGGTCATGATCCCAGGGTCCTGGGATGGAGGCCCACATCGGGCTCTCTGCTCGGCAGGGAGCCTGCTTCCTCCTCTCTCTCTGCCTGCCTCTCTGCCTACTTGTAATCTCTCTCTCTGTGTCAAATGAATAAATAAAATCTTAAAAAAAAAAAAAAGGCTTTCAACCTTGGATATTGAAGCCATGGGTAATTGCCTATAGAAGGAATAGCAAACAGCACAAAGCAGAAAAACTTTATTGTTTGTTAGCATAGACTAGATTAAAATTTCACCTTTTGGTTTTTGTTTGCATGTTTTAACTTCTAAGTAGTTAAGAACCTGTTATTTTATTAAGTAACAGGTATCTAATTGCTTTGTACTTTATTCATATTTGTTAATAACTTCTTGACCTGTCAAAAAACTGATACTGTTTCTGAAGACTATTATGGTTACTTATATCAAACAAATGATCTGATTTTATAAATTGCTCTCATTTTTATAGGTTCCTTAATTTAGTATAAGGATTGACTATGTAAAAAATGTTCTCTTAAGAACTAACCATAATATAGCTTGAGGAAAATAATATCAACTTGATAGAAATGTTGGGGATTAATACATTTTACAGTTCAGGAAGCAAGGACTCTTGATGTTTGGGCTATTGTGGTTAGGATTGGGAGGGGTATTCTGGGAAAAATCTGGACAGAGTTGGCCAAATCCTATGGGTGAGGTCTTGAGAAAACTTTTTTATTTCGCCCATAGGTCCGGGCAGCCAAGAGGGAACCTAAGAGCATGCGGTGTACAAAATGGTGGAAAGTAGTCTTCTGTTTTTATCACAGAGACCTTTATTTAACTTGTGAAATTGGACAATGAGAGCCTATTGTTTTTATACCTTTTCTGATATTAACTATGACTATTGTTCTGCCTCGTTTCATATTGTCGAAATAAGGTAGTCATGATCTTTTTGTATAGCATAGGTACTGCTTGGCTTGAATGTGACAGCAGTACATTCGCTTATAAATACCCAGCACTTTGCAAACATTGATAACTGTATTACAGTAATTCATTAATTTCCATGAATATTTATTAAATGTTTGCTATATGCCAGGCATTGCTGTAAGCTGAGGGGATACTACAGGAAATGAACAGATAAAAGCTCTTGCTTAATGAAGCTTATATTCTAGCAAGGGGGATGGACAAGAAATAGTAAGTAATTATGTAGTATGTAGGAAGGTGGAAGTTGCACAGAGTAGGGAAGATTAGAAGTGCTAGTGCTCCGTGGCTGAGTTGCAGTTTTAAATACAGTAGTGTCGAAACTTACTGAGAAGGTGATATTCGAGCAAAGGTTCAATGAGGTGAAGTTAGCAGGGATGAAAAGTAGTCTAAGCAGAGGGAAGAACCGATGCATAATCCCTCAGTGGGAGTATGATTGACACATTTGGTGACCCATAAGAAGACCTGTGTCTAGAATGAAATGAATGAGGGAGGGAAGTAGCAGAAAATACAGTAATAGAGGTGATTCCAGATTAAATAGGGAATAGATGGTCATGTATACCATTCATATTACATACTAAGTTTAGACTTAATGAGGAGGAGGAAAACATTGATATTGAATTATGCTATATTCTTTCATTCCATAGGTACCGTTCAACAGCTTTTATGTACCATTCATTGTGCTGAGTGAGGGAATACAGTGAACAAATGAAACAAAAGCTAGCTAGCTACAGTGTTTGTGGAGGCTCCCTTGATCCAGTGCAAATCGCTGTTTTGTGTGTTAATCATTATACTTGATACTTTACCTATCTTACATAATTCTGAGTATTTCATTTAATTCTAAGTATCCAGCAAGATAGACAGTATTATTAACTTGGAATACAGTTGATGAAAGTGAGGCTAATTTGATAATTTGTCTAAAGTTGCATAGCCATTATGTCACAGAATGGGATTAGTACTTAATCTTGTCTTTTCATTATACCATTGGTTCCCAAATCTAGCTATGCATCAGAGTTCTCTAGGAAGCTTCTTATCAAAGCTATAGATTCCTTAAGCTTTCCTCTACTCTCATTTATAAATTTGAACTGTAACTGTTGAATCTAGAGTAGGCATTAGGGCAGGTTTAATCTTTGATTGGAAAGTAGAACTGTTACCTTCAGCTTGCTTATTTTTAATAACAGATTTTAAGATCCTTGGACTGAAAGATTCCTATAATTTTATAGTGGAAGTCCAGACTTTAGATAGACTGCCATGATACATAAGGTATTTGTATTTTTCTCATGGAAAGCCAGAATCTGAAAAAAAATTACCACACTGAAAGCAATCCAGACCAAAGGGAAAATACCCATTAACAGGGGCTGATGAAGAAGTCAGCTATTTTGCTGGCTATGGTTTTAATTGTTGAATCCTTCCCCCCCCCCCCATTCGGCACTATCCACATACCTTCTTTTATTTGAGTCTTTGTTAACGGTATGCCGAGGGGTCCTAAGTAAATAGTTGATTGTTGTTTGGAACACTTGGTTGTTTGGAAAACAGTGACTGTGAACTTGGTGGATGATTTACAAGTGTCCCGAAGGGTCTAACCTAGCTGTCCTTCTTTTTCAGGAGATTGAAGATGGCCCTTTAGCTATGCTAGGTCTATAATGGGAAGTGTCACAGTTCGATATTTCTGTTATGGATGCCTTTTTACATCTGCGACCTGGACGGTTTTGCTTTTTATTTATTTCAACTTCAGTGAAGTGACTCAGCCACTTAAGAATGTGCCCATCAAGGGGTCCGGGCCCCATGGACCATTTCCCAAAAAATTTTATCCCCGTTTCACTCGAGGCCCAAGTCGAGTGTTAGAGTCACAGTTCAAAGTAAACAGAATTGATGATACGATAGATAATCATGTTGAAGATCCAGAAAAAGGCAACATGAAATTCTCTTCTGAATTGGGTAAGTGTATTGGACTTCTGGTAGCATGTCAGAGTGTTTAATCATGGAAGTTTAAATTCATTTATTCTTTAAATCACATCTTGCGTAGGGGAATAGAAATGGGTCATTTCCCCCCCTCTAGTTTATTTTGTTAATGAACTAGCTGAGGTTCTAGGATTTTGCAGATTCAGTGGGGACTTATATTCTAATTTACCCATTTCTGACTTCAATATTTTATGAGGACTTGGGAGAAAGTAATAAGGTCCAGGGTAGAAAAAAAGAAGGGGAGAAAGAGGGAGGGAGGAAGGAAGGAAATGGAACTTATGGGGAAAGATTTTAATTGTTAGCATTATTTAATAAGGGAAAGAAATGGTCAAAAGGTAATGACTATATATAACATATTTTGAAAGGCGGAGTTAATTAAAACAAAACATATGCTATTAGGTTTAGAGATAAGCTGAAATTATATCTAATAAGATTTCTGCTTAAGAGAATTGTTAAGATGCTGGAGTATATTAAATACAGGAGTTTATAAAATCTTAGTATAAAAGGGAAACTTTTTTCTTCAAAAATTATATTCTATTCAATTTGGAAGCAAGAACCTACTTATATATGTTTCTTGCATACTATAATTTTAGAATCTTGGTTTTTAGCAAATTTTATTTAAAGGGATAAATGAGCCATTTTGGTTATCTTTAAAACTTAAAAAAGAAAGATCTTTAATCTTGTCCTAGAAATCTCAAATAATAAGTAATTTAGAGGTAAGATTTTTAGAGATTGAAAGATCCATAAAATATAAAGGAAATGTTAAAACATTTCTTTTTATTTGATCATAGTTTCAAAGAAATAAAACCAGTTTCTAGGACTTAATGACTTTCTAATACATGGAGTTGAAAATATTTAAAAGTATACTAGGAAATGGAAACTAATACCTCAATTTTCATAAAATACACCTTCTAATCTTTTTTCAGACTGCTATTAAACACTTTAAAAATATTAATAGGAAAATTTCTAGCTTTATTCTTACTTTAGTAAACTTTTATGAAGAAGTAACATTGGGTTTACTGTTTTGAATGGATCTTGTATTTGCCTTTGAAAGTAGAGAGAAAATTGTAGATACTTGAAGTGTGACAAACTCAAATTGCTTAGCTGAAAAACTAAATGCTTTACAACGGATATACAAAAGACCTGTTATAGCTAATAAATGAATTCAGCTAAGTTGCAGGGCACAAGATCAACACACAAAAACCAGTTGTATTTTTGTACATTAGCAATGAACAGTCTGAAAATAAAACTAAGAGAACAATTCCATTTACAGTAGTATCAAAAAGAATAAAATACTTAAGAATAAGTTTAACCAAGGAGGTGTGAGATTTGTACACTGGAAACTACAAAATGGCTGAAAGAAATAAAAGTAGACCTAAATAAATGGAAAGACATGTTAGGTTCACGGATTGGAATACTAAATACTATTAGGGTACTATTACTACCCAAACCAATCAGTGAAAACCTTATTAAAATAAGGTTTGTTGAGAAGATGGAAAGGCTGATTCTAAAATTAATGTGGAATTGCAAGAGGCTCTGAATAACCAAAATGAACTGGGAACCGTACAAAGGTGCAGGGCTCACACTTTTTCAGAACTCTCTACAAAGCTACATTAATTAAAACAGTGTGATACTGGCCTGAGGACAGCTGTATAGATCAGCGGGTAGACTGAGAGTCCAGAAATAAACCTGGGGACATTTCTGGCCACTTGATTTTTTAAAAATGTGCCGAGACTATTTAGTGGGGGGAGAAAAAGTCTCTTCAACAAATGGTGTTGGGACAGATAGATATCCACATATAGAGGAGTGACGTGGGACTCTTGTATCATATGTAAAAATTAACTCAAAATGAATTAAAGACCTAAATATAAGAGCTAAAAGCATAAACCCTTAGAAGAAATCCCAGAGATAAATCTTCCTGACCTCGGGTTGGGTAGCGATTTCTTATATGACACCAAAAGTACAAGTTAACAAAAGAAAAAAATAAATTGGACTTCATTGAAATTAAAAATTTGGACAGCAAAGAAGACAATCAGGAAAGAAGAAAGATAACCCACAGAATGGGAGAAAATGTTTGCATAGCCTCTCTCCAGTGGGGGTTCTTTATCAGAATATATGAAGAACTCTTACAGTTCAACAATAGAAAGACAACCCAATTTAAAAATGGGCAAAGAATTTGATAGACGTTTTTTCAAAGACAGACGCATAAAATGTTCAACATAGTTATTACAGAAATGCAAATGAGAATCACAATGAGGATACCATTTTATACTTGGTAAGATGGTTATAATTTTTTAAAAAGGAAAATAATAAGTGTTGGCCAGGATACAGAGAAATTGGAACCTGCATTCATTGCTGGTTCCTCAAAAAGTTGAACTTACCATATGATCCAGCAATTCTACTCTTGGGTTTATACCCAAAAGAATTGCAGGTAGGTGTTCAAAAAAAAAAAAAAAGTACACAAATGTTTATAGCAGCACTATTCTCAGTGAACAAAGGTGGAGAGAACCCAAATGTCCATCAGCTGATGAAAGGACAAGGAACATGTCTTTCCATAAAAGGACTTGTTCAGGCACAGAAAAAAAAAATTCTGACACATGCTGTAACAAGGAGAAGCCTTGAAAACGTTATCAACGAAAGACACAAAGGTCAAATGCATGACTTTACTTATATGAAATGTCTAGAATAGGCAAATGCATGGAGGCTAGAAGCAGATTCATGGCTAAGGGGGCTGGGGAAGGAGCGGGGAGAGGCTTGCTTTAATGGGAATAGAGTTTCGTTTGGGGGGTGTGAATAAGTGCAACTGGCTGTGCTGGCCGTGCTCCACGTCACTGCAGGGAAACTGAGTTATCTGAAAAAACCTACCAACTCTATAAAGATAACTTGACTTAGAAGGAATTAATAATAAGTCAACACAGTGATGGTTAAAAGTATGGTGATTGCTGAATAGGGCATCATCTTCGAACAGTCGGGGAGGGGCACTCAGTCGTTAAGTGTCTGCCTTCGGCTCAGGTCATGATCCCCGGGTCCTGGGATCAAGCCCCACATCGGGCTCCCTGCTCGGTGGGAAGCCTGCTTTTCTCCCTCTTCCACTCCCCCTGCTTGGGTTCCCTCTCTTGCTGTCTCTCTTTCTGTCAAATAAATAAAATCTTTTTAAAAAATTTAAATAAATAAGTAAATAAGGGAAAGAACTTGTAAAGTACATTTTAGAAAGATTATCAACAATAAATTTAAAATTAAAAATAGATTTTCTAATTTAATCCACAGTTAATTATAAAAGAGCTTGAAATAGCTCCTGTGAGGCATGGCAGACTCCTGTGTTCTTTTTATCCGTAGTTTACACAGCCAGACACCATGCAAATGCCTGTGATGGCGTGGGGAGTTCTTTCATAGCTTACCATTTTCTAAAGTGAATACAAATAAATGAACTAACACTAAGCTTGCAAGAGCTTCCAAGTAATAGTTTAATTGAATCATTTTGCTATTCGATATGTTGCTTATGTTGCTTTCAAATGCAGTATTAAAATTGGCTGTGGTCATACCGAAAAAAATTTTTAAGTTAAAAAACTTAGCTCCTCTGGCTAGTTAATTGTGATTTTTTATGAGCAGGGGAAGGACAAAAGTAAACTAATGTGATTTTTTTCCCTCCACTTTTATTGACATAAAATTAATGTATATAATACTGTATTAGTTTAAGGTATATAACATAATGACTTCGTGTAAGTATATACTGTGAAATGATTACTACAGTAAGTTTAGTTAACATCTATCATCTCACATAGTTAAAAATTCTTTTTTCTTGGGATGAGAACTTTTAAGATCTACTCTTAGCCATTTTCAGATATACAATACAGTATTATTACCGACCATTACCATGCTTTGTTACATCTCCAGAACTTAATTCTAACTAGAAGTTTGTACCTTTTAACCAACATTCATTCAATCTGTACCTCCCCCCACACCGCCTAGGCAGCTGCATCTATTCTCTGTCTCTTGGAGTTCTCTTTTTTTATATTCCACATGTAAGTGAGATCATACAGTATTACAGTATTTGTCTTTCTCTGTTTCACTTAGCATAATGCCCTCAGGGTCCATCCATGTTGTCACAAACGACAGGATTTCCTTTTTGTGGCTGAGTAATATTTCCCTGTGTGTGTGTGTGTGTACACCACACTTTATGATGGACATAAAGTGATCTCTTTAATATGGAATAATTTTTCATGAAGAGCTATATATTAGAAAATATTCCTTTCAGTATCCATCATGAGCTAGTCCTTTGATTTACTGAATCAAGGAGTATTTATTGAGAATCTAGTTTATACAAAGCACTGTTCTAGCTGCTGGATATCAAGCTATTTTTATTTTATGTTTTGAACATTATCAAAGTCTCTGCTCTCATGGAGTTTGCATCCTCTTATAAAATATTAATAGAGCGCTGTTCTTCTGTATTTAAAAAAGGATGTACTCCACACCAAAAAACCCAAATAATACAATTTAAAAATGGGTAGAAGGTATGAACAGACATTTCTCCAAAGAAGACATCCAGATGGCCAATAGACATGTGAAAAGATGTTCAACATCACTCATCTTCAGGGAAATGCAAATCAAAACCACAATGAGCTACCACCTCATACCTGTCAGAACAGCTAAAATCAACAACACAAGAAACAAGTGTTGGTGAGGATGTGGAGAAGAAGGAACCCTCGTGCACTATTGGCAAGAATACAAACTGGTGTAGCCACTGTGGAAAACAGTATGGAGGTTCCTCAAAAAATTAAAAATAGAATTGCCATATGATCCAGTAATTCCACTTCTTGGTGTATACCCAAAGAAAACAAAAATACTAAATTGAAAGGCTGCATGTTACCCATATGTTTATTGCAACATTATTATAATAGCTGAATTATAGAAGCAACCCAAGTGTTCACTGATAGATGAATGGATAAAGAAGATGTGGTATGTGTGTGTGTGTGTGCATGTGCACGTGTGCATGCACACACACACACAGTAATATTACTGAGCCATAAAAAAGAAAATCTTGCCATTTGCAACATGGATGGGTCTAGAGGGTATAATGGTAAGTGAAATAAGTCAGAGAAAGACAAATATCATATGATTCACTGGTGTGGAATTTAAGAAACAAACCAAGAAACAGACTCTTACTGAAAACAAACTGGTGGTTGTCAGGAGATGCGTGGGAATGGGTGACACAGGTGAAGGGGGTTAAGAGTACATTTATTATGATGAGCACTGAGTAAAGTATAGTATATTGTACATGTGAAACTAACACAACACTGTGTGTTAACTGTACTATAATTTCCTTTTAAAAGTCTCTGTTACAATCTAAAACCATGAAAAGTTAACTAGTAACAGTTGAAATGTCAGCACAATTCTGTCAATTATTGACAAAGACTGAAAGTGATCTTCAGGTGATTGAAAATCACTGTGTAGCGTATCTTAATACATGGAAAACACTCTAATAGAAGCAAAACATGGAATCCTGTCTTCATTATATAGTCCACAAGAACAGAGTACGCAAGGTCACCACATACTGCTTTAAGATGAGGTTTCTAGGGCGCCTGGGGGGCTCGGTCATTGAGCGTCTGCCTTCGGCTCAGGTCATGACCCCGGGTCCTGGGATCCAGCCCCGCATCGGGCTCCCTGCTCGGCGGGAGGCCTGCTTCTCCCTCTCCCTCTCCCCCTGCTTGTGTTTCCTTTCTGGCTGTGTCTCTCTGTCAAATAAAAAATAAAATATTTAAAAATAAATAAAATGAAGTTCTAGAGTTCTATTAATAATAAAAATATTCCATTAAAAAAAGGTATACTCCAACTTTAGAAGCTCATAGAAAAGGCATATTAAGAGGTAGTGTTTCCCAAAGTGGATCCCAAAATAAATTGTGGAAGCAACATATTCTGTATCCCATCGCCTCACACCTGGGTATCTGTAAAAACAGGCAACAGTATTAAAGGGTCAGGATTGTCCTTCCATTCCAAATAAAACCAGAACCGATTTGACTTTGAAAATCCATTGTTGCCCTGAATTGTTTGACCATGAAATCCTTTTTTTCTTTTGAACATCTGTTAATGTCCTGTGGAATTAGATTTCTGTGACCAGACTTTGGGAAATGCTGGGACAAGGGAGTCATTCTGTGAGGAGAGGTTAAAGGTTTGAGATGGGAAATAAAGCGAAAAGAGACATTATTCTTCTATGTAAAGGTAAGGTTTCTGAATGTTAGAGCAAGAACGTTAAATTGTGATTCTGATTGAATCTCTGAGGGAATTTCTTGGCTTTCTTGACTATGAAGCTGATTAAAGTCTGGAATCAGAGACTTTTTATACAAAGGCTTATCAATAGCCTTTTCTTTGGGGGGGAAGGGCGCCTATAAAAACCTGCCTGTCATTGGGACCTGTTGTCCATGTGAGTTCTATAATCTGTTGCTTTAATGGAAAAATCATCAGTAAGTCTTTTTCCTTGGTCATGTGTAATTTTTTCTCTTGATAATATTCTTAAGATTATGGCTACTGAGCAGGTATTACTTATGGTTAAAGTATACCTGCTTTTTGAGCTAGACTGAAAAACTTGGCGCTAACTTCAATTTACTTTTTTTGAAAATGGAGACAAGCTAGATTTGAGAAACATGGCTGTTTGGTTGTAAGAAGTTAAAGTCAAGATTTTCTTAGGATCATGGTATCCTAACAACTGTAGCAATCCTTTCCAGATTTAACATACTGACTGTAACTTCAATATTTTGCAGGTATGATTTTTAATGAACGTGATCAGGAGTTGAGAGACTTGGGCTATCAGAAACATGCCTTCAACATGCTTATCAGTAACCGCTTGGGCTACCACAGAGATGTGCCGGACACAAGGAATGCTGCGTACGTTTCTCAGTAGTTTATGCTGCTGCATTTTAATGACAGTGCTTTTAGTGGCGTTAGAGTAAGTCGTGAGGGTGGTGTTACTAAGTGCATTTAGGCTTCATCATTCAGGATACTAGAAAACTTAAGACAGAGTTCCACTCCTGTGACAATTAAAGCTTGAGTTTGTTCTAACAAAGGTCTGGAGCTTGCTCTGTCTCTTAAAATTTAAAGTCATAGGGAAAAGGCGAGAGGTATTAACTGCATCTAACTAGATAAACTTCTGAGTATAAATTTGTTTTAAGTGTTTATTGTATTTGTGGCAAAGGAATTAAAAATCAGTGAAGAATTTTACTCATCTCACTTTTCTGTCTTCATCATTTTTGTTGTTTCAAAGGCTTTTCATTCATATGGTTATTCGGTTAGTCAGTCATTCCACAGACAGACCTTTTTGAGCACCTTGCTTTTCTAGACATTGTATTAGGTCTTGGAAATAGAGTAAGACACAGTCCCTGGGATCATGGGGCTTAGGGTCTAGCAGTGCGCAGGGGACCGCTGCTATGCTTGGGGAACGGATTGAGGCATTACACTACTTGAAACGGCACTGGAACCATTGCTAACTACGGCCACAGTGGAGGAACGCCAGGAGACTGGAGATAGCCAGGGCCCAGATGTTGGAACGCTTTGTATGCCATGCTTAAAGAACATGGAATTCTGGATTTTATTCTTTAAGTTAGCGATTTTTTTATTGTTGCTTGAAGCCATCTAACCCTTTTTATCACATACTCGATGGACTCTTGATCTTGATTTATGTCCTAGTTTACTCAAATCTTTTTCTGTTATTGGGCAAGAAATAAAATTTTCAAATACAAAGTTTTATGTTTCTTTTATTTCCTTTTGCATGTTCATTGTAGAGAAGCTAAACATTAGCTTGTGAATACTGCATTAAAAACTTGTAGTGATTTCATACAAATAACATTTTTATTTAACCTCTGTACCAAAAAAAATCATTTTTTAAATGTTAATCTAAAAATAAGCAGAGTAGCAGGTATCGGAGAGAGAAGTTACTAAGAAACTATAAAACTCTTGAGTATGACACTACAGTGTATTCTTAAATGCTTTTTAAGAAACTTTTGTTATACTGTAGGAAAGAGTCTGAGCAGGAGGCAGTTAATGTTTAGTGAATAATGACCCAAAATATTTGAGCCTTTCAAGATGTCACATTTTCTCATGTGTTTTTACAGATGTAAAGACAAGTCCTACCCTGTGGACCTGCCAGTTGCTAGTGTTGTTATCTGTTTCTACAATGAAGCCTTGTCTGCCTTGCTCCGTACTGTGCACAGTGTCCTAGACCGCACGCCAGCCCAGCTCCTTCATGAAATCATCCTTGTAGATGATGACAGTGACTTTGGTAAGGGATGTTGTAGCTGATACTGTGGGATCTGGGCTGTTGTTCATGGTAGGATTAGCATCAGCAGTGTCAGCTGACAGTTCAGATAGATGGCAGGTAGCACCCTGGTCCCGGCAGTTGCAGTGGAGTCGGCAACATGTAAGTATCTGTTGATTAGAGGATAAGGTTTTGGAAACAGCATTAGCTTTGTGATCTTTTTACAGACTGTGCTATTTAAGTTTGGCCCTTGAAATTTTTCCCTTGGCTTAATCTTTTTAAAAAATCATTTCAAAATAACTATAGATTAGCAACAGTGGGTTACAAAGAGGTCCTGTTACCCCTTCACCTAGTTTCCCCCATTGGTATATCTAACATAGTTATAGTGCAACATCAAAACCAGGAATTTGATGGTACAATGTGTGTGTACATTCCTGTAACAACCATTGTGATCAGGATAAAGACTACTCCACAATTGCAAAAATCTCCCTCATGCTACCTACTAATATTCACATCCACCTCCCTGACCCACTCCATCCCTAATCCCTGGCAATCTTAATCTCTGTGATTTTGTTTCTTTCTCGGTGATTTTGTCATCTTATGAATGGTTACATAAATGGAATCATGCAATATGTGACCTTTCAACATTGGCTTTTTTCTGTCCGTGTAATACCCTGGGCTTATATTTATCGAATGAGTCTGTTATGTTGATTATCCCCAGATAAAAGTGGATTGCACTGTGATAGCTCTTAGATGCTCTCTCAATGCCCGTGTTTTATGATTCAATATATATATTATACACTTAAAAAAATTTATTACTGAAGTATAGTTGACAGTGTTATATTTGTTTTAGTTGTACAACATATTGATTCAACATTCTGTACATGACTTAGTGCTCACCACAATAAGTATAGTCACTGTTACCATTAAAGTGTTACTGCAATATTATTGACTATGTTCTCTCTACTGTACTTTTTCATCTCTGTGACTGACTTCTTTTATAACTGGAAATTTATACTTTATATACCTTTCTTCAGTTCAACATAGACTTCCTAAGAACGGTTTCATGTACACACAGGACTCAAGGCTCTTTATTTATGCTACTCATTCAACTCTCAGCTACCTTGAGAGAGAGGTTGTATTGTCATTTTATAGAGGAGGAAATATTAAATAATTTGCTCAAGGTCCTGTAGCTGTTAAGTGGTAGAGACCCCTGGTCTGCATAGCTCTAAGCCTCTGCTCTTTTCATTACAGCAAGCTGCAGAAGTACATTAGTAAATTGTATGCATGATAAATTGTATGCCAGTTACAGATTTTTCATTTCAATTTTCATAAGTTACCTCTTATCAACAATAGAATTGGTCTAGTCGAATATATAAAGCAAGGAGATGTACACTGAGCCCAAAGGGAACAAAATGCTTAAACCTTGGCAAATACTGAAATAGCACAAGAGAAAATTTAGAAAGGTTAATAGAAAACAAAACTTAATTTCAAAAATGAGTAATTAAAAAACCAAGATTGTGAGTTGGATCAAATAGAAAATTGGCTAAATACTAAATTGTAGAATTTATGGTGTTGAATTTTTTTTTAAATCTGTATTTTTTTTAATTTTTTTTTTTTAAAGATTTTATTTATTTGACAGAGTGAGAGAGCACTAGCAGGCAGAGCAGCAGAGGGAGAGGGAGAAGCAGACTCTCCACTGAGCAGGGAGCCTGATGCGGGGCTCGCTCCCAGGACCCTGGGATTATGACCTTGAGCCAAAGGCAGTCGCTTAACCAGCTGAGCCACCCAGGCGCCCCTGTTTTTCAATATGTAGCTATTTTTTTTAAAAGTGAAAATTCATGATAACTTACAATGGTTTATCTACTAACAATGGAAAGAATCACTTAATAGATATTTGAAGTTACGAAATTTAAAGGTAAATTTATAAAAAATATTTAGTGCCCTTAGAAGGTACTAAATTAATAAAAGGAAATATTTACTGCTGTTATTATATAATTCTTGGTAGGGGTAATATAAGTTGTTAAAACTATTCTGAAATGGAGTAACAGTAAATTTCAAACAAAAGATATACCTCATTCTTTTAGTTTTAAATCTGATTTAATGCAATCAGCTGAACATTCACTCAAGATACTCATTTCAAACATTCTTTATGCAAAGCATTGTGCTAGTTGCTGTGGAAATATGAATAATTCTATAAGGTAAGTTTTCTTCTTGGCTAGTTTTTCAACTCTTACCCTTCATTTCTTTTTCTTCCTTACAAGATAAGCTATAATATTTTTTTAAACAAAGCAGCAAAAGATTCTGTATTATTTACTTGATAATTTGTTGTTGCAAGTACCAGATACAATCTTAGAGTAGCTATAAAAAAAGTCTTTGTATATGTCTCCTATTGTTTTATTCTGACTCTTTATTTTCAGATGATTTGAAAGGAGAACTAGAGGAATACGTCCAAAAATATCTCCCTGGAAAAATTAAAGTAATAAGAAACACAAAGCGTGAGGGATTGATTCGAGGAAGGATGATTGGAGCAGCCCATGCTACAGGTATAACTTCCTGCTGTCTTCTCAGTAGGGGTTGAGTGACAAGGGCTTTGTCCTTGGAGCCTTTTCTGATTGTGCAGAGTCCTGTGAAAAGTGCTTTCTTAAATGGGCATTGTCAGCAGGAGAGATGAGGCTTGTTCACTTTGGGAAGGCTTTCTGTATAACTCCACCCCTGTTGTCCCAAAACACAGACTCCAAGAGGTGAGCTCTAGAGTCCAAACTGGTCTGTTTTCATAGTGGCCCTTATTGTGAATTTCTGCTCCTCCTGTATCTTGTTTACTTATATAAGGAGAAGAGTAAAACTGAACTTCTGTAATTTTTTTTACTTTTACTTTTACTTTTTTTGTTAGATTTATTTTTTTGAGAGAGAGCGAGCAAGTGAGTATGTAGAGGGAAGGGGCAGAGGGAGAAGGGGGAGAGAGAATCTCTAGCAGACTCCATACTGAGCGCAGAGCCTGCCACATGGTTCCGTCCCATGACCCGAGATCATGACCTGAGCTGAAATCAAGAGTCGGATGGCCCCTCAACAGACTGAGCCACCCAGGCACCCCTGTAATTTTTGTAATACAAAATTTAAAATATATGTACTCAGACTGTTTGGTTTGAATTATGCCACTAATTCTTAAGTTCAAATACATACCTCTGGTGATAATGCGTCATGATTTTTGTTGGATAAATGGACATGATACTGAAAATTGACTTACCAGGGCACCTGTCTGGCTCAGTCAGTAGAATGTGTGGCTCTTGATCTCGGATTTTAAGTTCAAACCCCACGCTGAGTGTGGAGAGTACTTAAAAAATCAATAAAAATAAAAATGAAAATTGATTGATAAAACTATAAAAGTACTTTCTTTAAAATTCTTAATCCTTCTGATTCTATCAAAGATAAAGTCTCTATTACAAATATATCTTTAAAATATTTCTAGCATATACTCATCTCCCCTTTGAAAAAGAAAGAATGGGGGCACCTGAGTGTCCCAGGTTAAGCCTCTGCCTTTGGCTCAGGTCATGATCTCAGGGTCCTGGGATTGAGTCCCATGTTGGCTTTCTGTTCAGCGGGGAGTCTGCTTCTCCCTCTCCCTTTGCCCCTCACCCCTCCTCATGCTTTATCTTTCTCGCTCTCTCAAGTAAAATCTTAAAAAAAAAAAAAAAACAGGTATCAAATTTAGTTTTTGCAGAAAATATATCTGGTTAGTTCAGTTACATGAGATTGAATACATTGTATTTCTCTTTATGGTTACCTCTGTAAGGTTAGTGATCCTGATTTTCATTTATAATCTTTTTTTTTTCATTTATAATCTTGATAAAATTTTCCTTTTAAAATAAATTTAAATGATTCTGTTTTAAAATATTAGGTATATAATACTGTAAGTAGTATATGGATATGGCAAAAAAAAATCATGAGTGAGAATTCCAGAACTTGGGGTGTGGGGGCTTGTAGTGACATCTTCCACCTTCCCTGTTACCCCTTGCATCAAGATAACCAGCCAGGAGGGTTTACGGTGTCTGGACTGTTGCAGCAGGGGAGGTGGGTGGGGGATGGGTTACCTGGGTAATGGGCATGGAGGAGGTCACGTGACGTGATGAGCACTCACTGGGGGTTCTGTGCAACCGATGAGTCATTGAACACTGCATCTGAAACTAGTGATGTACTGTATGTTGGCTAGCTGAATTTAAATAAATTTTTAAAAATTTAAAAAGCTGGTTTGGGGGAAGTCACTCTCAGTTCAGCGAAACCAGGTGTAATCTTACTTCATTTAGTTAAATGAAAAAAAGTGACACTTTTAAAATTAAGAAAAGCTGTGAATACATTTTCTCCTCAAGGGAACCTTGATTGAATTGACTTCACTTCACATTGAGTAGTGTGCAGGCTGAGCATTTTGCCTTTCTGTATTAAGGGACAATGGTGAGCTAGACACTTTACATCCTGGAAGGTCATTTATAGGCACTGAGCTTACCTGACTGTCTCTGTGGAGAACTTTCTTGCCCGAGGTATTTCTACCATCATTAGTTGAAGTAGGATGCATCTTATTAAAATAGGTGCTTTTAAGGAATTCATATAAAATCTATGTTGATGTATTTCATGGATAAACCTTTAGAATAATAATAATGCTACGTGATGATGAGATTCTAAGTTTCTCAGTTGCTGAGAATCACCATAAAGTAATCAAAGAAATTTGGAATTATTAAGGAAACCCACACTTGTCACATTTATCAAAAGGAGTTAAAAATGTAGGATAAAATCACTGTGATTTTTATTTTACTAGCTAGAAGAAAAGGTATCTCATTGGCTCATGAAAACCACTACAGCCAACCAGGTTGGGGAATTAGGAAGGAAAGGCAGAAAATGGAAGAAGAAATGAGCACGTGGCCGTTGAGTGGTGACTTCAGAGGAGAAGGGGGCCCATGTCCCTGGCATGGCAGAAGGGGTACATGCTTCTCTCACTCCTGAGAGAATTGCTGTGTCATAGCGATGACCAATCAAATGCCACGTTTCTGTGTCACCAATGAAGACAATTATGTTCTCTAGTCTCTGTTTACTAAGGCAGGGAAATGTATCCTAAATTAGAATTTTTTTCTTTTTTTTTTTTTTTTTAGAGAAGGGGAGGGGTGGAGGGAGAGGAAGAGAGAATCTCAGGAGACTCCCTGCTGAGTGCAGAGCCCAACTTGAGGCTCCATTCCCAACCCCAAGATCATGACCTGAGGCGAAGCCAGGAGTCGGACACTTAATTTACTGTGCTAACCAGGTGCCCCTAAATTTAGAAATATTTTGATTGCAGTTAAGTGTAATAAAAACATCTACACACAAGTGGCCACTGTCCTTGCACCACACTCTATGGTTTTCTGTCCAGAGACTAGAATTGTTCCTTTGAGACTTTGAATCTTTTTCACTGAGGAGACTTGGAATTTATTTATACATGTTTCTCGATCCTAGCAGTACACACGAGGCAGAATTCCTGGCTCAGAGTCCTCCTCTCTTCCTGACTGGCAATAGAGGAATGGTTGGCTTGCTGGGCTGGAAGGGTGGCGGTTAGGTTCCAGACCATGTGAACGCCTCATCTGATGGAACTGGTAGCCGCACCTGAATGGAGTGCTGGGACGCTCTCAGGTCCTCTGTGGTTTGCCTCCTCAGGAGAAGTCCTGGTGTTCCTGGACAGCCACTGTGAAGTGAATGTGATGTGGCTGCAGCCCTTGCTAACTGCCATCCAGCAGGACCAGCGGACCGTGGTGTGCCCTGTCATCGATATCATCAGTGCGGACACGCTCGCCTACAGCTCGTCCCCTGTCGTGCGGGGAGGTTTCAACTGGGGGCTTCACTTCAAGTGGGATCTTGTTCCCCTTTCTGAGCTCGGAGGACCAGAAGGAGCTACTGCACCAATAAAGTGAGATTTCTCCTCCAGATTTGAAAACTTCCTATCAGTACTTCTTCAAAAGAGAAAAATTTTAAAGAGAACCCCTTCTTTGCAGGGAGCAGAAGTGTTGGCTTAATTTGTCCATTAGAAATTCTTGAGTGCTCACTGAATTTTATATGCTATGCCAACTCCTAAGGAAAGATTCATGAATTAGGGATCATTCATATCCTCAAGGATGTACCACTTAGAAAGGCGGGCAGATAAAAGCAGTATCTTGGGGAATTGTTGCATAGGATACATGTGCAGTGTTTTTTTGTGTTGTTTTATCATGGTTTATTGCTTTTGTCATTTACCTACCTTCAGTTCTTTGCTAGTATGAGTGGTGCTGTGAAGAACATTTGCTATATAAGCCTTTTCTATAATTGGGATTTTTAGGATGGATTCCTGCTAGTACAGTTACAAGTCACAGTGTGGAAATTATTTTCAGTTCTCATTCATATTCTCAGTATTACAGATCTACTTATATATTTTCTTTTTGTTTTAAATTTCTCATGTGGGTGTCAGGTTTGTCTTTCTACTTTTTAACATTCTTGGACCTACAGTTTGTTTTTGTTTTGTTTTCCTGTGACAAAATAGCATATGTAAAAAGTATACATACATATATACGTATTGTATTATGCACACAATTTAATAAATGGTTATAATATGAACACCTGTGCAGCTACCACCCAGGTCAAGACACAGCACCCAGAAGCCCTCTGTATTCCTTGTTCTGGTCAAAGCCCCCGTCCCTAGAGCTGTCATTACCCTGACCTGATGATCATTTGCTCGCTTTCCTGTAGTTTTACCACCTCTGTGTGCATCTCTAAACAATATAGTTCAGTTTTGCCTGTTCTTGGCCTTCATATAAAATGAAGCCATTGGACTCCATTTTGTCCTTGCTGCTTTTACTCAGTAATTCATCTGTGTTACAGTGTATGGCTCTACTTTATAGAGCGATGAAAGAGGATCATGTTCTATTAATATATCCTAACTTATTTATCCAGTTCACTGTTCGGGGGGAGGTTGGGTGGTTTTCAGTTGTCTTTAATGCCGCAGATGGTGCTGTTACCAGCACTTTTATTCCTGCTTTCTAATTTACAAGACGAAAACTGTCTGGTTGTAGGGCATGGCTCTCTTTACCTTTAGGTGATAATGTTTTCCCAGCATGTCAGGTGGCTCTGCAGCTGGCCTGTGGAGGCTTGCCAACTTCCTTTCATCTGACCCAGACTCAGAGGGGATTCCTCGGCCTGTTCCTGGGGCCTGATGTGGTCTGCTGGCCAGGCAGGGCCATCTTCTGCTCTCTTGGGCTTTGGGGGAGAATCTGTTGCGGTTCTGCTAAGTTCAGTGTCAGAGCCTGGGTGGGTCACGACCCACCCTCCCCTCTCTCAGGAAGGCAGGGCTGCATCCGGGGACTGTCTGTGTTTCTGGTCTCTACAGCCGCACATCCTGTGATTGGAGGCACACAGGGGTGACTCTGCTTTTGTCGTCTCGGACTGTCCGTGGTGGTCTCGGTGAGAAGGTAAAGATATCTGCACCACGCAGGAAGACGATACCAGCTGCTGCTCCCTTGCTGTGTTTGTGCTCCTGCCCGTTCTCTCCTGTTTTCACCATCTTCACGGGCATTGGTTTTCATTTAATTTTTAACGCTTTTAATTACAAACGTATATTCAGTAACAAAATAGTATACAAGAACTTTGGATGAGGAGTGGCTGACTCCCTCTTTGCTCCCTGTTCCTCAGTCCTCCCCAGAAGCTAATTCTTACCACTGTTTTTATTTTGGGCCTTCTGTTTATTGCTTCTTTCACTCTAGATGGTGAACATATTCCTCTTTTCAATGTCAAACTGACTTCCCTTTCTGTGGGAAAAGTGAAAATTTTGTTCCTTTATGTCACCGTCTTCTACTCTCTGGCCTGGCAGTGTAGTGCGGGTGTTTCTATAAGAGCATGAGTTCCCTTTGGCACTTACAGAGAGCTGCACTTCTGGGCTGTTACAGCGCCCGTGTGACCCTCCTCCTTGTGCGGTGAGGACATTAGCGCCCCTTCCTCCTGCCGCTTCCCCCCACTTTTCTTCCCGTTCTTCTGTGAGCTCTCTCACTTTTAGGATATCAAGGCTGCTAACTTCTTAAGTTGGATGTTTAGATTTTTAAAATTTTTCAACCTTTTTCCTTTCCTAATATATGTATTTAAGGTGATAAACTTTCTTCTAATCATGGTTTTAGCTGCATCCCACAAATTACTACTTTTTGTCATTTATTTCAAAACATTTTCATTATAAGTTTTTCTGACCCGTAGGTTATCTAGCAGTTCATTTATTATTTCCCAGACACATGAGGATTTTATAATTATGTATTCCTAGCTTAATATATGCTGTGATCAAAAAATATTCTGTATGATTTTAATTCTTTGAAAATTGGTGAGATTTGCCTTATGGCCAAGCACATGAGTAATTTTTGTAAATGTTCCTGTGTGCCTGGAAAATTTCTGTTTTCTCTGGTTGTTACAAATGGGATTCTGTATCAATTCAGCCAAGTTTACTATATTATTCAGATATTTCATACTTTTGTTAATTCTTTAAAAAAACTTATGAAGTATAGTTGACATGTAGTGTTATATTAGTTTCAGGTGCATAACATAGCAGTTCAGCAGTTGTGTATGTTACACAGTGTGCCTCATGATGAGTGTAGTTACACTTCTGTCAGTTATTAAATATGGTAAAGTTTCCCACTACGATTGTGTATTAGTTTCTCTTTGTAGTTCTTTATATATTTTCTTCATATATTTTGAGGCTGTCTTTCTATCTTCATAGATGTCTGAAAATGTGGAATTGTTAAATCTTGTGAATGAAACCATTCTAGACTTTCAGAATAGTAAAACTTTTACATTATAGTGATATTAATATGGCTGTTCTAGCTTTGTTTTAATACTTGCATCGTGTAACTTCCTTTTTGTTGTCAGTCTCTGTGGTCTTCTGTTTAGATGTGTCCCTTGCGAAGAGCATGTAGTTGCTTTTGTATTATGATTTGGTGTTAAACCAGTGTGAAAAGCTTCCTTTTAATTTAGTTGATTGCACTGAATATTACTTGTATTTTGTGCTTATGATTACAGTGGTACTGTTTGCATTCTGTCTGTTCTATGTTCTTTTATTTCCCCTCCTCTCTTGCTTTCTCTTGGTCTTACTCTGTCCCCAGCTGCCACCCCATTACTAGATGTGGTATGTTCTTAATACTGTTCTTGTAATGATTACCATAGAGAATCCAGGACACATTCTTACAGCATAATTTAGTTATGGGATCTGAGAGTGTTCATTCTCCAGTTTATCTCCCCTCAGGTTGTGTTGTTGAAAAGTGTGTGTGTGTGTGTGCGTGCGTGCGTGCGTACACGTGTTAACCCTACATGGCGTTTTTATGTGGCTGTTATTCCTCTAGGTTTACCCGCGTATCCCCCTTTTATGTTACTCTTTCTTCTCTCTGCCTCTGCAGACTTCCATCTGGGATTATTTTCATTCTGACTAAAGACATTTTAAATTTATTTCCTTTGGCTGGAACTTCTGGTGATGACTTCTGACTTTTTGTAAAAATGTCTGTCTTTCACCATTACTTTGAAGTATACTTTTACTTGGTACCCATTTCTAGGTTGGTAGGTAGATTCTCAGGACTTTAAAGGGGTCATTCAAGAACCACTGGCTTCCACTGTTTCTGGTGACAAGCCAGAAACGGTCTTATTTTTGAAGGCAGCCTCTCACTGGCTGCTTGAATTTCTTCCGTCTTTGTCAGAAGGGTTTTTCAGATATGCATAAATTTGGTTTCTTTTTTTGATCCTATCTGCCAAGTTTTGCATCTTGTCTTTTATATCCTTGCATATATAGAGCAGTTATTTTAAAGTCTCTGCCTGATAACTACATTATTTGAAACCCCTGCACATCTGTTGCTTTTGTAGATTATTTCTCATGTTTTTCTTTCATATGCTTTATCTTCCTGAAGGCCTGGTTATTTGTTTGGTTGCTTATTTACTTTTGTTTGGTTGCAGACACTGTCGTGAAAAATAATGGAAATACATTCCTACCTGAGATGGCGTTTTTCTTCCTGCGGAGAAGTTTTGCTTCACTTCTAGCAGGGAGCTTGGGATGCTGAAATATACCATCGCCTTAATTCAGTTTCAGGAAGTGAGACAGCTGGAAGCTGAGCTTGTGTCTGTTTGAGGGCCATTCTCCTTCAGATTCTCTCATTAACCATCTCACTCTTGGCAGTATTGACATTTTGGGCCAGATACTTCTCTCTTGTGGGTGCTCTCTTGTGCATTTTAGAATATGTAGTAGTGCGCTTGGCTTCAGCCCATCAGTTGCGAGTAGCACCCTCCCCACCCTCCCTACCCCATTGCAACAGCTAAAAACGTTTCCAGACATTAATGAAATGTTTGCTTGGGGCCAAAATCATCCTATTTGAGAACCACTGGTCTAAGTCAGAGTTTGGTCTCTGTTTGGTAGGCCCTGGAGTCCAGTTTTTATCCCACTGTTCTGTGAGACTGTCAGAAGGAATTAATTCATGTCACGTGTATTTCTAACAACAGTGTTGTAATTTAAAAAGTACTTTTGATGCTTAGAAAAGTAGCCTTCATTTGCTAGTTATCTAGTATATCATTGGTAATCTAGAAAATTCAGTTATGTGGCCGAGCTTATTCCCTGATGTTAGATGAAATGTTTCATAATAGTTAATCTGGTCTTTATTAGTGATGTTCAGAGGTACACTGAATTTTTTTAAAAACGAAGATGGTAGATAATTGGCTCTATAGAATTGGTACAGTAGTTTTTTTCTTTTCCAGGTCACCTACAATGGCTGGAGGATTGTTTGCCATGAATCGACACTATTTCAATGAACTTGGACAGTACGACAGTGGCATGGATATCTGGGGAGGAGAAAATTTAGAGATATCATTTCGGGTAATTTTTTCATGTTTAACTGTGTAGTAGAATATAATTTTCATCTATGATCTCTTATTTTCTGTAAGTGCTCTTTAATTATCTTAACAAACTGTCCTTTATGAATGCTACTTTATCATAATCTGTGATGGGGATAATATCCATTCAAAGTGTGGAAAGTATTTAAGCAGTCTTAAAAGAATTTAAAAGGGAAGGTTGTAATGAATGGTTGGGTAGAATTTCAGATGTCTAAATGTGCATTTACTGTAGAGTTTTGTTCTTTGTCAGTTTATTAATCTTATTTGCTAACCCTAGACATGTATCTAGGGTGATCGGATTTCCCTGATTGCTCAAGACCATCCTGGTTCACACCTGTTCTCCCAGGAAAATTATTAATAGCTCCCCATTCCACTCTCAGAAGTAGCTAGCGGAGTACTTTATATTTACAAGTCCCTCCAACCCGAGGAAGGAATTAATCTTCTCTCCAACTGCTGAAGTTGGAAAGATGGTGGTATAGTTGGGGGTCTGGGACTCAGGGAACTGTGAAGTGGAAGACAGTCTTTGCAAAGGGCAGAATGAGGGCAAGGGAGAGAACTCAGACTTGTCCGTCCTAGCAGGTGTCCTCACTCCCCACCTCCCAGCTCCTGGGCTCCACAATAGAATACCACAGTATGTTGTGCGTGTATTATTTTGTATTTTTGCGATGTACTGACTTTTTAAAAGGTGGTTTTTTTATACATAATCTTTAGAATTTTAAAGTTGAAAGAAATAATAAATATAGTTAGTTCAGTCTTACTTTGGACATAAGGTAATGGAGTCCCACAAAAACCAAAATAACCATTTAAGTAACCCAGATGGCCAAGGGCAAAATTTAGACAAGAACTGAGATCTTTTGAATCTTAATCTAGAGTTATTCAGTATATTTCATTATTTCTGTCTATATACACATGTTATAAGAAAGTACCAGTAAACTGAGATTAGAGGACCAGCCAGTAAGCATTCTTTGTCTCTGAGTCCTGAGGATCAAGTTCCTTTATCTGTTAAAACAGCAAAGTACATGGTTAGTGTGATTTTAGCCACAGGGTGGTAAAAGAATATTACACTGTTTTAGAATTTAGTTTCTTTTTAATCAGAAAGACATAATTTTTTAATGTACCCTTTTACTTGTATTTCATAGTTATATAAAACATCTTGAAAAGTCTCACAAACACCTATTTAATAAAGATTAATTTCATTAAAATGCATACATTGATTTCATAGCAGTGCGAGGCAACTATTAATACATATTTTGCTCCTGACCAGATTTGGATGTGTGGAGGTAAACTCTTCATCATCCCTTGCTCTAGAGTCGGACACATTTTCCGAAAAAGGCGACCATATGGTTCTCCTGAAGGCCAGGACACCATGACCCACAACTCCTTGAGGCTGGCGCATGTTTGGCTGGATGAATATAAGGTGAGATTAAGCTATTCTCTTGGAAGGGTCCGCTCAGCTCTAGCTCCTTTGCAGATGGCTCTGGTTACCTGTCTTTTCACTTGGGCACGTTTCTGTGGGATGACCTGTGTTTTGGGGCCATCGTTTTTCTATGTTTCTTTTTACTTTCATTTTTTGTTATGACCCTTTCAATTTTCCAAATGACCACTCTATAAAAGGAAATACAGCCAACATCAGAAGAAATTCTATCGTCAGTGTCTTTGTTCTTCTGACTCCCACAGAATGTGGCTTCTTTTCTTTGCTCCTTGGGCTTCACTGTGTCCCAGGCTCTCCAATTCCTGACTCGTCATGTGTAGTATGCCTTCCCATTTTCTCTTCTGCTGTTATAGTTCCTTTGTAACATCATTATTGGGGTTTAATTCACAAGTCATTTTATCACCCCCAACAAGAAACTCCATATCCTTCAGCCATTACGCCCTAATCTCCCTCAGCCCTAGACAACTACTAGTCTCCCTGTGACTCTCTAGATTTGCCTATTCTGGACATTTCCTACAAATGGAATCCTACAACACACGGTCTTTTGTGACCATCTTAGTAAGCATGATGTTTTCTGGTTCATCCATATGGTACCATGTAGCATTACTTGATTGTTTTTTATTGCCAAATAATATTCCATTCTGCGATTACACATTTTATCCATTCATGAGTTATGAGAAATGCTCCTGTGAGCAGTTGTGTACAATTAACTTTTTTAAACGTGCATTTGAGTGTCTCCTATATACCAGGGTCTGTGTAGGTTTGGGGAGATGCAGAGATGAGTAAGGAAATGCAGTGACTTCACAATGTGCAGTACTGGGCGTGGAGGTGTGTGCTGTCAGGAGAACATCACTGCTTGGGGAGAAGTGGGGGCTTGTGGTCATGCTCCTGCCACATTGCATGTCTCCTCCCTTCTCCCTCTTCGAGACTCCGAGCTTGTTCTCCATGTTCCTCAGCTTTGAGTCACACATCTCCCAGTAGCTCTCAGAAGGTGGTTCACAGACCCGTGTAAATCCTCGCCGCCCTATCAGGAGGTTTGCCAGGGCAAAGCTGTTTTCATAGCCAGATAACACAGTATTTGCCATTTTCACCATGTTGACTTTGCACTGATGCTGCAGAAGCAGCTGAGTAGAAATAATTGTGTTAAATCTTGTGCTCCCGGTGCTGTGAGACATGCCAGTTGCGCAGAAAGCACCTTTTGCTGTGACTGAAATGCGTGCTCGTTTCGAGGGAGAATGCATGCAGTTGTTTGAGTTGTGAGCTGAACTAGTCACTTTTCTCCATAGAACACTTTTTATGTAAAAGAATGGCTCATAAACCATGGTTATTTATATTTGGATATTTGACATTCTCAAAAATGAACCAACTGAGCCTCTCACTTCAACTGATAGCATTTGTTGCAAGTGGAAAACTTGTATCGATTCCTGTGAGCTTGACGGCTTCCAGTACTTAAATGCTTTTTTGATGAGATTAGGAATATTTATGAAAATAACTTTTTATATATAGTGACATTTGTCAATATTTGGAACTTCACAACCCAGGGGACAATATTTTCCAAATGACTAATGTGTGATGGTATACAAATCTTGGATGTGTAGAAGATCCATTCAGAGAGCCAGATAGAGATTTTTTTTTTTATTAACATATAACGTATTATTTGCTTCAGGGGTACAGATCTGTGAATCATCAGTCTTACACAATTGACAGCACTCACCATAGCACATACTCTCCCCAGTGTCCATAATAGAGCAGATGTTCTCACTACATTTTTTGTTCCTGTTCAGAGCACATTTATGTTAATAGGTAATGAGTTATTTTTAACAAATGTTTTAACTTTTCATATGGTAAATACCAGTAGATACAACTCACACAAACAGAAGCTCCTTAGTCTTCAATAATCTTTGAGATTCTAAAGTCCTCACAGAGTCCGAGAACTGCCAACCTCACATGTCACCTGCCTCATCGATTCTGAGATCATGTTTTACATGTTTTGCCATTTCTGAAGTTGGAATGTATCTTAGAATTTAAGATGTCGTATTGTCAATGATGGACCTAACTGTGTGAAAAGTTTATGTTGACATTTTTCGGCAACGTCAAGGAAACACTGGCATGAAAAATATTTTTGGTGATAATACGCATTTTAAACAAAAAAGCTATTCTCTTATTTTTTCATCTTTCTTTTTAAAATTCAGGAGCAGTATTTTTCCTTAAGACCTGATCTGAGGACCAAAAGCTATGGAAATATCAGTGAGCGTGTCGAATTGAGGAAGAGGTTGGGTTGTAAACCATTTAAATGGTATCTGGATAATATTTACCCTGAGATGCAGATATCTGGGCCCAACGCCAAACCCCAGCAACCCATTTTTATCAATAGAGGGCCCAAACGCCCCAAAGTCCTTCAGCGTGGAAGGGTAAGGAAGTAGTATCATAAAAGTGTTTCATTAAAAGTTGTATGATACGGTAAATGACACTTTAGACTTAAAGTATCATTTTAGTGATAGACTTTTGCTTCCATTGTATTCTTTTGGTGGGACCTTCCTCCACTCAGTATTAAGACCTTGGAAATGTTAATATCTTCACTGTTAATATTAACATCCTTCACGTGCCTGCAGTAAAGAGCGCATGACTTCTCTAAATTATATGCTGGCTTCTAAGAGGATGGATATAAGTATGAATAAGCCAATAAGGCACTATAAGTGAGCATAAAACTCATGTGGCAGGACTACGTTCCAAAAGGAGAAACAAAAGGTGAAGTAGGGCTGCTCTCTGCTGTTGGGCCGGAGCTCTGGGAACTGGCTCCAGAGAGCCAGTGAAAGATGGTGGCACGGCCTTATGGCTCACACCTGATGGGCCGAGCGGTCATCTGAGCTGCGCAGACAGCCCATAACCTGCCACATTTCTAGACATGTTCCCTTTTGTTTCTGAAGGAATTTCTACACCGTTCTATATCATATTTAAATTTTAGGGGTCTAGTCATAAAATCACACCTTTTTCCTGAGTCATTTCTTAGAATCTGCTTTCCGAAAGTAGGTATTCTGATGGTTGCCCAGTTTTCTCTTCTTCTGTGTTAGGAAGCAGGCGCTCCCTAGGATCCTTCATGATGGCAGCTTTTCCTCAGTGATTCTTCAGTAGAGCTTTCCTCTTTTTATGAGATTAAAAATAGAGGCAAGGTGTTTTCTTCATAAATAAAAACGGACAAAACCTGGTTTTGTCCATATAGTGGAAATCCTTTCCATTATTATTGTCTTCCATGTCTAAACTCCTTTAACACTCACACTAATTCTTTACCCAAACTAGATACTCTGTTGCTTTTCTGTGTCTCACCTTTGCAGTTCCTAATCTGTGTTTATCTCCGTTTAGTATGTACATCACATTCAGTTATGTATTGTCTGGTTTGTACCTTTTATTCTTACTTTCTTGATTTCATTTTAAGGTTCTTTAGGGCCTTATGTATCCTCCCATATTTATATTAGTAAACCTGTACCTTTAGGTAGAATTTCACACTGCTTAGATTATTAAAATTGCCTATAACCTTGAAGTCTATTGTGATATTCTATGTAGTGAAGCTAGAATTTAGGAATAAAAAAATGTGTTTTTATGACCTTTGAAATTCATGGTTTTGGAGTAATGTATTCACATTATCTAGCATTCTACGGTGTCTTCTGGTAAGAGCAGTCTCTCCTTTTACAGCTCTATCACCTCCAAACCAACAAGTGTCTGGTGGCCCAGGGCCGTCCAAGTCAGAAAGGAGGCCTGGTGGTGCTTAAAGCATGTGACTACAGTGACCCAAGTCAGGTGAGTCATGCCTTTGGGCTTGGCGGGTCCTTGGAAACTGACCTTCAGTGAAGGGAATTTGAGGAGGGAAGGAGGTTCAGAAAACCCTGAAGATTTTACTCTTTCCTTAGCTGACACGGTTTAAGTTGGGAATGACTGTCTCCTTTGTATATTTTCCCTACCTTTGCTCCCTGTGTGTTAGCAGCATCATTTTTACTCTGCAGTCACACAGCTGGTTAGAAGTGGCAAAGGACACGTGCTGTCCTCCTGGGCAAGCACATTAACGCAGGAGATGAATTCATATCTTTTGTAAAGTTTTCTCTGAGATAAAATTTCTGTTTAGTAGTCCCATCAGAGGAAACTACAACAAAGTATCAGTTCATTTCACTCACATAGTCTGTTTTCACGTAATCTTTTCAATGGTGTTAAAGTAGACCTAAAAGTAAGCCAAAACTTAGGTGAGTTTGGAACTGTGATTTCAGACTGACTCTATCTAACGGCAATCTGATCCCCTAGTTGTAGAACCGCACGCCTCCGCCGTCTGAACACGTCACGGGGAGGGGGTTTTTGTTCCCACTTGCATGCTGGGATGGCCTCAGTCAGGACTAAAAAGATTGCATGTGTCCTCTGAAATTTCATAGAAGACCTTCCATTTTTACGGGAGCTTGCAAAGGATGGAAGATGTTGTCCACGCCGTAAAGTAGCATTTAAAAGGGGTTTTGAAAGGGGCTGTGTCTGGGTGTGAGAGGTATCAGGATCGTGGACACTGAATTGTCCAGCTGTAGTGATGCTTCAGTGGTTTTGGTCATAGTGGGATGAGAATACTGAGATTTGTCCAGAAAAAAGGGAAGAAATTTAAGGAGATGGAGTTACACTCTCCTCTTTGTTGGGATCACAGACCTGTACTAATACTGTAAAAAACCACCCACATGGAACTCTTTACATTTAATTACAATGAAATAAATTATTTCCTCGTGTTGGACAACACAGGTTATAAAACAGCATTATTGCAGAAAGTTCTGTTTATAGAACTCTTCATGTTAATGGAGACAGCACACATAAATTTTGGGCCTGGAGGCAGAAATACAAATGAGTAAAATAATTCAGAGATGAAAGTGTATTCTTTGTGAATTTATTGAAGGTGCAGTTTGGAGAGTAAGTTATTCCTCACACTTGTCCCGTTCAGCCAGTTTTAGGCCTTTGTTTCTGAAAATAATCTTCGAGACCACAGAGAAGATTATCCTGAAAGGTCTACACATCTAAAGAAAAAACCCTGCTTCTGGGCCCTCTGGTTCAATCATCATCTCAGCCTAAATGCTGTAAATGCTGTCGTGATTTGGGATTAGAGTAGAGCTTCCCCCAGGATGATGTCATGTGACACTGACAGGCTGTGCGCTTCCGCCCGCAGGCCTGGGGGCGCCTCCAGTGGCTGTGCGGTCTAGGGAGGGAGAGCGCTGTAGGAGTGTGAAATCCTAGAACTGGAAATGTCTGCAGTCGTGCTCAGTTAACTCAGTCGGTTAATCTAAATTCAGTGAACAAAAAAAGTTCACTGTTTCGGTTTCTTCCTGGAATTACACTTCCTTTTTCTGTGTTTGTTCATTCGTTCCATTTTCAGATAACTGAGCTGAGGCTGCCTGCATGTAACTCAGGTTTGTTGGTCTTTCTCTGCTTTATGAGACAACACAGAATAACCCCATTCTTCCACAGATGGGTGACCAGGGTACAGCCTGAATTTAAAATCTAAAGTAGACCTTGGAGTTTTGATCTTTGATTTTCTTCCTTAGATTTGGATTTATAATGAAGAGCACGAGTTGGTTTTAAATAACCTCCTTTGCCTGGATATGTCAGAAACTCGCTCGTCAGACCCACCACGACTCATGAAGTGCCACGGGTCAGGAGGATCCCAGCAGTGGACCTTTGGGGTGAGAGCTTGCTCGTGAGGATGGAAGTGTGTGAGGAAGCAGGTAGAGCTAAGGGTGGAGCATGGCAGATGCACTCCTAGTTTACCTTGTAGAAAGCAGTTGTGAATTTGTAGCGTCACTTATGTAAGTAAAGCATCTGCGATACCCCACAGCTCTTCTCGATCTTCTCTACCACATTCTGGCAGCAGGCTTTTTTTTTTAATTTAATTATTTGAGAGAGACAAGCAGGGAGCCCGATGTGGGGCTCGATTCCAGGACCCTGAGATCATGACCTGAGCCAAAGGTAGCCGCTTAACCAACTAAGCCACCCAGGCGCCCCAGGCAGCATGCTTTTTAAGTTAAAGCAATTTACTGTTGGTATATTTTTTTTGCTACCTTTTTTCTAGAAGAGTAATCGGCTGTACCAGGTGTCAGTTGGACAGTGCCTGAGAGCGGTCGACCCGCTGAGTCATAGAGGCTATGTTGCGATGGCAATCTGCGATGGCTCTTCTGCACAACAGTGGCATCTGGAAGGTTAAAGTGGATGCTGTGGTTGGCATGGTAATTCATCAGTGTTCACCTCCTTTGTAAGGTGTGAGGCTTGAGAAGTTGCTGGTATAAGAAAATCCCTGAACTGATTTCCTGATTAAGTAGAACCATTTTTGAGAGGATGAGACACAGATATACTAGAGACTGGAGCACAGATGATCATCAGAAAGTGAGGGAATCTGTTTTACCAAGATGTTAACATCATTTCTGAGCTGCTAAGGAATTTCTTGCTTATGGTGATAAACTAGAATATAATTTTAACTCTATAAAGGGTCAGGTTTGCACAGAAGGACAAACCCAGGAAATTGACATTTCTGCTCAAACTTATTTATGCTTTTTAATGGAATGGCATTTGATCAGGAACTTGTCATGATTTCCTTTTTTTAGAAGAACTTCATAGGAAATTCCTTTTTTACTTCTATTATCATGTCCTAAATAATTTTAAACAGACTGAATCCACATTACTTTTAACTTCAGAAGACCTCATTTATAAGATTATATATTTAAGAGGCAGTTAACTATTATAAATTATTTTGATGAATTATGGTACTATCAACATTTAAAATAAAGGGTTCTTTCGATGATTTACATGGGACTTTTTGTCTGTTCTTCTGTCGGGGTCTCTGATCTGCCTTACACTGTGTATATCACATGGTAAGCAGGATACCTGGGTTCAGCTAATGAGCGATGTCACACAGCACCATTCCTTAGCTTGAACTGTGTGAATTTGGATAGTTCCCACCAAAGCTGCCTATGAATCATCTAGGTAGAGTTGTTAAATAGGCATTTGGTATAGAGATCAAGATCCCAGAAATAAAATTTAGATTACTGGTTCAGTTTCATTGCTAGTAATCAGTCTGTTCAAATTTTCTATTCCTGCTTCAGTTTTGGTATGTTATGTGTTTCTAGGAATCTGTCCATTTCTTGGCATATAGGTTTTCTTAATCTGGGTTTGTTTTTTTTTTTAAATGAGTGTGAATAGAGATTTACCAGTTTTTCAAAGGAACATTTCCTGGTTTCATTGAGCTGTTCTATTGTTTTTTTTAGTTTCCATGTCTTTTATTTCTGCTCTGATCTTTATTATTTATTTCCTTCCTTTTGCTGGGTTTGGGTTTTGTTTGTTGTTTCCATTAGGTTGGAGATTTTTCTTGCCTCTTAAGGTAGGCCTGTATTGCTATATACTTCCCTCTTAGAAGCACTTCTGCTGCATCCCAAAGATTTTGGATTATTGTCCATGTAATTTTTTATTTCTTCTTTGATTTCTTGGTTGACCCATTCATTTCTTTAGGATCATGTTAACCTCCATGAAATTGACTCTGTAATCAAAAAACTCCCCAAAAAATGAAAGTTCAAGATGAGACAGCTTCACAGCAAATTCTTCTAAACATTTAGAGAAGAGTTAATACCTATTCTCAAACTTTTATTCCAGAAAAAAGAGGAAGGAAAACTACCAAATTAATTCTGAGGCCAGTATCACTGTGATACCAGATACAAACACCACAAAAAAAGAACTACAAGCCAGTATCTCTGATGATTACAGATGCAAAAAATCTTCAACAAAAATTAGCAAACCAAATCTAATAATACATTGAAACATCATACATTGATCAAGTGGGATTTATTCCCAGGATGCAAGGGGTTAATATTCACAAAACTACATGATACATCACACCAATAAGAGCAAGGATAAAAACCGTATGATCCTTTCAATAGATGCACTAAAACAGCATTGACAAACTATAACATCCATTCATGATAAAAACCCTCAACACAGTAGGTCTAGAAGGAACATACCTTAACATAATAAAGGCCTTATATGAAAAATCCACAGCTAACATCATACTCAGTGGTGAAAAACAGAGCTTTTCCTGTAAGGTAAGGAAGAAGACAGAGATGTCCACTCTCACCACCTTTATTCAGCATTAGTACTGGAAGTCCTAGCCACAGCAGTTAGACAACAAAGAAATAAAAGGCATCCAAATGGGTAAGAAAGAAGTAAAACTCCCACTATTTGTAGATGACATGATACTATATATAGGACACCCAAAAAACCACTAGAACTGATAAATGAATTCAGTAAAGTCACAGAATGCAAAGTCAACGTAGAGAAATCTTTTGTATTCCTGTACACTAATAATGAAGCAGCAAAAAGTGACATTAAGAAAATCCCATTTATAAATGCACCCAAGACAATAAAATATCTAGTAATAAACTCAACCAAAGAGGTGAAAGACCTATACTCTGAAAATTACAAAATGATGAAAGAAATTCAAGATGACCCAAGAAATGGGAAGACATCCCATGCTCATGGACTAAAAGAACAAATATTGTTAAAATGTCTGTACTACCTAAAGCAATGTACAGATTTAATGCAATCCCTATCAAAATAACAAAACCATTTTTTGTAAAACTAGAACGAACAGTCCTAAAATTTGCATGGAACTATAAAAGACCCCAAATAGCCCAGTCTTGAAAAAGAAAAAACTGGAGGTATCACAATTCCAGATTTCAAGGTGTATTACAAAGTGGTAGTAATTAAAACAGTATGGTACTGGCACAAAAAAAGACACATAGGTCAATAGAAGAGAACATGTAGAAATAAACCTGTAATTATATGGTAAATTAATCTTCAACAAAGAAGGAATAAATATAACAATGGAAAAAGGGCAAGTTAGAAGAGCAAATAAATATTAAAGGTCAGACCATGAATGAATGAAATAGAAAACAAAAATAATGGAAAAAATTAAAGCTGGATTAAGAACATCATTGAAATGAAATTTATAACAATAAATATAACAAATGTTGGGGGAAACTGGACCACTTTCACAATACACAAAAATAAAGGTGATTAAAGACTTAAACGTGAGATCTAAAGCCGTAAAAATAAATTTTGGGGAGTACATAGAAATAATTAAAAGGCAACCCTACTGAATGGGAAAAGATATTTGCAAATGAAATATCTGATAAAGGGCTAGTGTGCAAAATATATAAAGAACACAGCTCAGCATCCAAAAAACAATTAAAAATGGCTAGCAAACATTCTTTCAAAGACATCCAGATGGCCAATAGACACATGAATAGATGCTCAGCATCACTCATCAAGGAAATGCAAATCAAAACTGCAATGAGATATCACTTAATACCTGTCAGAATAACTAATACAAAAACACAAACAACAAATGTTGGTGAGGATGTGCTCTTGCACCACTGGTTGGAATGCAAACTGGTGCAGCCACTGTGGAAAACAGTATGGAGGTTCCTCAGAAAATTAAAACTACCATATGGCCTAGTAATCGTACTACTGGGCACTCACTGAAAAATACAAAACTACTAATTCAGAGGGTTACATGGACCCCTATGTTTATGGCATCATTATTTACAACTGCCATACTACAGAAGCAGCCCAAGTGTCCACCAACAGATGAATAAAGGTGTGTGTGTGTATACCAAAATTTCACACACACTCTGAAATACTATTCATCCATAAGAAAGAAAGAATAAAATCTTGCCGTTTGCAACAGCATACAGAACTAGAGAATATAATGCTAGGTGAAATAAGTCAGATAAATGCCATACGCTGTCACTCACGTGGAGTTTAGAAACAATGAACAAAGGCAGAAAAAAAAAGGAAGCAAACTCTTAATACAGAGAACTGGTGGCCGCCAGAGGGGAGCTCGCTGGGAGGGATGGCTGAAGTAGGCGATGGGGGTTAAAGCGTGCGTTTGCCATAATGAAAAAATACAATTTAGGAATCACCTTTGCATACTGTAGATGTCCAAACACAACAGGAGGTTCTTTCCACCAAAACTGCATCTCAGAGGAGACACGGTCTTATAGGGTCCCTTCTCGGTTATTTTATCTTAAACCACAAAGCATCATATTAGAAACATGTTGGAGAATAATTTATTCTATATATTTTATCTTTTGTCATTCAACTTCAAAGACCAGATGGTACATACAGAAAGCAGGGAGATGGCATTAAAGATTTTATGTGCTTATTTGAGAGAGAGAGAGACTGTACAAGCAGGGGTTTGGGGCGGGAGCAGAGGGAGAGGGAGAAGCAGACTCCCTGCTGAGCAGGAAGCCCAATGCAGGGCTTGATCCCAGGACCCTGGGATTATGACCTGATCTGAAGGCAGACACTTAATCAACGGAACCACCCAGGTGCCCCAAGAAACTCACTTCAAATATGAAGGCATAAATACGGTGAAATATATGCACATGGAATGCTAATCGAAAAACATCTGAGGTAGCTGTATTAATATTACACAAAGATTTTGAAGCAAAGAATATTACTAGGAATGGAAAGGATTGTTTCCTAGTGATAAAGGAGTCCATTAATTAAGAGGAAGTAATCCCAACATTCCAGTAACACCAAATAACAGAACTTCAAAGTACATGCCACATGAACTGTCAGGAGAAACATATTCTACAACTACAGTAAAATTTCAACATACCTCTCAATAACTGAAGAAGTAGGCAGAAAAAAAAATCAGTAGGATATAGAAGACTTGACGATACTATCTACCAATTTGACATGATTAACCATTTATGGAACATTCTACCTGACAAGACCAGACAGAATATGCCGCCTTTTCAATTACACATGAAACATCTACTAAGATAGGTCATGTCCTGGGATATTAAGTCTCAATAAATTTATACAAACTAACTTGTGCAAATTATATAAGAAACCAATAATATAAGTCAATAATAACATACCTGGAAAATCTTCAAGTATTTGCAAATCTACCAGTAACACACTTCCCAGTATCCTGTGGGTCAAAGAAGTTACAAAGCTATTTTGAACTGACTGAAAATGAAAATGCAACCTACCAAAGACTGAAGGATGCAGTTAATGCAGTACTTGGGAAATTTTATAGCACTAAGCACCTATATTAGAAAAGGATAAATCTTAAAATCAATGATTTAAGCTTCCACCTTAAGAAAACAGAAAAAGGAAGGGCAAGTTAGAAGAGCAAAGAAAGAGAAGAAATACTAAATGTCAGAACACGAATGAATGAAAATAAAAAACAAAAAAGGGAGAAAAAGCTGGATTAAGAGCATCACTGAAATGAAACAAATGGTAAGATATTCCTTGCTTGTGGATTAGAATATTGTTAAAGTGTCTGTACTGCCCAAAGCAATCTATGGATTAAGTGCAATCCTTATCAAAATACCAGTAGCATTTTTTACAGAACTAAAATACCAGAATTTATAATGGAACCAGAAAGACCTCAAAAAGCTAAAGCAATTTTGATAAACAACAACCCTGAGGGTATCACAATCCCAGATTTCAAGATGCATTACAAAGCTGTAGTAATCAAAACAGTGTGGTCATGCCACCAAAATAAACATATAGATCAATGGAACAGAATAAGAGTCTATAAGTAAACCCATGCTTATTAATCTGGCCGATTAATCTACAACAAAGACAATATACAATGGGGGAGAAGACGGTCTGTTCAGATAAATCCTTCTGGGAAAACTGGACAGCTTCATGCCAAAGCATGAAATACTTCCACCATACACAGAATCAACTCAAAATGATTAAAGACCTAAATGTGAGCCCTAAAGCCATTAAAACTCCTAGAAGAGAACATAGGCAGTAATCTCTTAGACATCAACTGTAGCAACGTATTTACAGATGTCTTCTGAGGAAAGGGAAGCCAAAGCAAAATAAACAATTGGGACTGCACCAAAATAAAAAGCTTCTTGACAGCACAAGAAACCAACAAAACAAACCTACTGCATGGTAGAAGATACTAGCAAGTGATATATCCAACAAGGAGAGTTAATATCCAAAGTATACCCAGATGTGTAACAGAAATAACACTGGAAATATATACAACTGACCACACACACAAGATAATGTAAGAATGGGCAGAGAGGGATGCCTGGCTGGCTCAGTTGGAAGAGCATGCTACTCTTAGTCTTGGGATGTAGAGATTACCAAAAAGAGGGGCGGGGGGGACATAGGACCTGAACTGACATTTTTCCGAAAACATACAAATGACTGACACGTGAAAAGATGTTCAACATCACTCATCATGAGGGACATACAAATCAACACAACACCTCACACCTGTCCATGGCAAGAATCAAACAAGAACTAAATCTTGGTAGGAATGAAAGGAGAGAAAAGACCCCTTATGCACTGTTTGTGGGAATGGAAATGGGTGCAGCCACTGGGGAAACAGTATGGAGGTTCCTCAAAATATTAAAACTAGAAATGCCATGTGATCTAGTAATTCCACTACTGGGTATTTACCAAAAGAAAACAAAAATACGAGTTCAAAAAGATATATTCTCCCCTATGTTTATTGCAGTATTATTTACAATAGTCAAGATATGGAAGCAACCCAAGTGTCCATCAATAGATGAATGGATAAAGACGTGTATGAATATACAACAGAATATTACTCGGCCATAAAAAAGAATGACATCTTTCCATTTGTGACAACATGTATGGCCCTAGAGGATATTATGCTAAGTGAAATATATCAGAGATACCATATGATTTCACTTTTATGTGTAATATAAAACAAAATGAACAAAGCAGAAACAGACCCATAAAAAAACAGGTCTAGTTGTTGCCAGAGAGGAGGGGGTTGGAGGGGATAGACAAAATGGATGAAGGGGTGTAGGAGGAACGGGGTTTCAGTTATGGGATGAGTGAGTCGCAAGGATGAAAGGCACAGCATAGGGAATATAGCCAATGGTATTTGTAGTAGCATTTTATGGTGAGAGACGAGAGCTACAAGTGTGGTGAGCATAGTATAATGTACAGACTTGTCCAAGTTACTGTGTTATATACCTGTAACTAACGTAACATTGTGTGTCAACTAAAATTTAAAAAATAAAAGTATCAATAAGACTGATAAACCTCTAATCAAAAACCGACAAAAAAAAACACAAAAAACCAAACATGAATTATCCACATCAGGAATGAGAGTGGTAAGCTTACTGGAGAGTCTATGTTAAAAAGGACTGGCAGCAACAGAAACTGTCATTCATTGCTGGTGGGAATGCAAAATGGTGCAGCCACTTCTGAAGACCGTTTGGCAGTTTCTCACGAAACCAAACACTTTCCATACGATCCAGCAATCATATTTCTTAATATTTGCCCAAAAGAGTTGAAACTTATGTTCATACAAAAACCTGCACATGGATGTTTGTAGCAGCTTTAGTCCTAATTGCCAAAACAGGGAAGCAATCAAGATGTCCTTCAATAGGTGAGTGGATAAGTAAACTGGTACATCCAAACAATGTTCTTTAGTGCCAAAAAGAAATGAACTCTAACAAGCCACAAAAAGGCGCATGGAGGCATCTTAAATGCATATTATTCAATGAAAGAAGCTAATGTGAAAAAGCTACATACTATGTATGATTCCAACTCTAAAACATTCTGGAAAAGGCAAACCATGGAGACAGTAAAAGAATGTAGGTTACCACGGGTCGGGCGGGGGGGGGGATGAATAGAGCATAGAGGATTTTTAGGGCTATAAAACTATTATTTATGACACAGAATGGTGGATACAAGTCATTATGTTAGTCAAAACCCATAGAATACACAAAACCAAGAGTGAACCTTAATGTAAACTCTGGACTTTCGGTGATAATGATACGATACAGGTTTATCAGTTCTAACAAAGGTACCACTTTGATGTGGAAGGTTGATGTTAGGGTTAAAGAACCAATACTTTCTGCTCAGTTTTGCAGATAGGGGATGTTTATGCCAATAGATTTGATGGCTTAAATAAAATGGACAGATTACTAGAAACAAATTATCCAACTTCTCTGAAGAAATAGACAACCTTAATAGCCCCATAGCTAGTAAATACATTGAATTTGTAGTTTAATAACCTTCCCACAAAGAGAACTCCAGGCACAAATGGTTTCACAAATTATCTCGATCAAATAGTGGAGAAAAAATTATACCAATAATATATAACTGCTGGAAAATGTGTTAATTTTTGATATTATAATCAAGCCTTAACTATTCATTTAAAAGCAGTACACCAGAAGACTTTAGCCCAATATCCTTCATAAATATAGAAGCAAAATTTCCTTATAAAATACTAGCAAGTCAAATCCAGCAATATGTAAAAAGGGTGATACATTATGGAACAAGTGGGTTTTATCCCAGGAATACAGGGTTCCTTTAACATTAGACAGTGTGGTTTATGATGTTGTTAATATGAGAAAAGACACATGATCATGCAGAAAAAAAATATTTGACAGGATTCAACACCCATCTACAGAAAGAACTCAGCAGACTAGGAATGGCACGAAAACTCCTCAACCTGATAAAGAGCATCTATGAAAAAAACAACAACTAGGTAGTCTTATATTAAAAAAAAAAAAAAAAGACTGGATTTGGAACAAAGCAAGGATGCCTGTACTCATGAGTTCAACATTTGTGGTGAAGGCCTTAGCCAGTGCAGTAGGCAACTCAATTAAAAAGTATATTCAGGGCGCCTGGGTGGCTCAGTGGGTTAAAGCCGCTGCCTTCGGCTCAGGTCATGATCCCAGGGTCCTGGGATCGAGGCCCACATCGGGCTCTCTGCTCAGCAGGGAGCCTGCTTCCTCCTCTCTCCTCTCTCTGCGCCTGCCTCTCTGCCTACTTGTAATCTCTCTCTCTGTGTCAAATGAATAAATAAAATCTTTAAAAA
>LNAC01000193.1:4038034-4144224 GCA_002007465.1 Ailurus styani | reverse complement strand
GGGGGGGGGGGGTGTCCTGCCTCATCTGCCTGATCTCAAAACCAGCAGCACAGCAGACCTAGTGAAGGACCCCACGCGGACTCAGATGCCCACCTGCGGTCCCAACGGGACAGAGACTTCAGGAGGCCACGCCACACCTGGGGACGGGGGGGGCCGGCCGGAGAGAGCTGCGTGCCCACACCTCCTTGCACCCCCCGCCCCACCGGCCTTCCTCCTGCCCTGGCTGCTGGGTGGGGCACAGGCGGGGCAAGGGGCCAACCACCCCCTGCCAGCAGACAGCTCTTCTTCCTCCCGCCTCACTTACAAGAAGGTTTAAAAAAGGTCTACTTAGGGTCATCGAGTTACTCCACATCTCAGACCACCCTGCTGCTGAGGTCACTGGGAGCCTACAGGACTCCCATCCACAGGCGCCCCGACCCCGCCGCCGACTCTGCCAGAAGCGGAGGCCAGTACTCTCCAAGGTCCTTCTGACTCAAACATCCTAAGAGAGGCATGGTTTGGAAAGACTTTCTTTCTACACTAAAAGGGAAGACACCAACATTTCCCGGGGAACTTCTCAGTTAACAAAACCACTCAGTACCTTGCGTTAGGTACTTGCGGAGTCCCTTCAGGGAGACTTTCACCATTTCATATAAACGAAGCAGAGGCTCAGGAGAAGTTAAGCAACCTACTCAAGAATAGGCAGGAAGGGGAAGGAAGGACCCAGAGCTCAGGGGGTCTCCATCTGTCCCAGTGCCCCTGGTGGTTGCGGGCACCACGCTGGGTTCTCGAATACTTTGATTTACTCATCGAGATACTTTGAGATGTGCCGTGGGCCTTGGGTAAATTCTTGATTTAAAAAAGGGAGTTCCAAAAAGACCAAAAAATACAAGAAATCATCGCATAGCTCTGTTCCAAAGGGCTGGGGGTTCCAACAAAGACACTCAGGCCCCTCACCCTGCCCCAGGAGAGGCTCTTACAGAAACCCACACTGCTCAGCGGCACCTGAGAGCACTCGGTATGTGTGCCAGTCACATTTGTGGAAGACAAATTTGGGAAACACAAATAAGTGGTCTAGACTAGCAACTGCCTTAACAGGTGAAAGTCATCCATGAGACCAGAGAAACAAACGTCAAGTTCAGCATCTAGCATTTTGAAGAAGAGAAACAATTGTAATAAAAGAGCCAAACTGTTTAAAAATCTGTTGAGAAAAGTCTGCCAGCTTGTGCTGTAAGCTACATGTGCAAACAGGCGGTCTGGAGCCCGAGGCTGCCCCCCAGACGGGCCGCCTATAGCCTTCCGTGGTCTCACGGGAGCGTTCTGTTCCCAGGGGCCACAGAGGCCACAATCCCGGGACAGCCTCCAAACATCAGTGGGATGACAGGCAGAATCTTTAAAGAGAGGGATCCAGTCAATCTGTGACCAAGGGGATCTAGCAGGAGCCTGAGGACACAGGAAAATGAGGCCCCCTGGGTGCTGCGGGGATGTGTGGAGTTTGGGGAGCACCGAGGGAGGGATGCGGGGTGGGGGTGGGGGTGGGGGGCCTGGTAGTCTACACTTCCAATGCTGCCACGAGGAGGAAGGCGGCCTGGAATGTCCCGGCTGAAGTGAGAGGCCGACTGCGCCAGGCAGTGAGCTCCACGCAGGGGTGTGAGCAAAGCAGACACGCTCCACACACTTACCTCTTCTCCTTTCTGGATCCTCCGGTTGGAGCTGATGATGATTTTGTGTCCTCTCTCAAAAGTCACCACTTCAGCCACACAATTGGGAGCACATGAATGGTTGATATATCTGCAAGCCACCATTTCAGAAAACTATTTATTATGAAACAGCTGGAAAAAGCTTTACAAACATTCAGTTCATAGGGAAAACTTTTTCCTAATTACATTTCTACCTGCCCATTCGTAGAACAAGAATAAACACACAATTTCAAATGAAAATTTTCAAAGTTTATCTGCCCTGAATTTTTAATCACAGAGGCCGTTGTGGGCACACGGACCCCCTGGGCAGAACTTCCTCAGCCAGCTTCCCGCTGCCTCACCTGGCAGGCCCTCCTGTGAGTGTCGCATCGATCACGTGGTCATTATCCATGCGGAACATGTACACTCCACGGTTCTGAAAGAGAAAAGTCAGAAATTCCTCCATGCGCAAGTTCAGAGTGGGAAGACTCAGCCGGAAGTGAATGGAAACGCAGCCTGATCACACTCACTGTGGGTGTCACACAAGCCAGTCAAGGAACATGTATGTATGTGGTGTGAATGGGAATCAACGGATCAGGAGGTTGCTCGGAACACCAGCTCGTTAATCTACAGCTGTATCTGTGAATAACAAACACCGACTAGATACAGTGAGAATGATAGAAAAAAACAAGGAAAACACAAGAATATCCAGATGTTAAATAAATAAATTTTTTTTAAAAGGTGGGGGAGGGGGACACTTGGGTGGCTCAGTTGGTTAAGCATCAGCCTTCGGCTCAGGTCACGATCCCGAGATCCTGGGATGGAGCCCCACATCGGGCCCCCTGCTCAGTGGGGAGCGTGCTTCTCCCTCTGCCCCTCACCTGCTCATGCTCTCTCGCACACACGCACCTCTCTCTCTAATGTAAAAAAATACCCAGATGGCTTCTGTTCAAAACTAAACCTCACAGGACAGTGCAATTTGGCCTTGTTTCCAGCTTTTCGATGGCACAGGAGCAGAAGAGGACTGGCTCTTACCTGAGACTCATACAGCTTCTCTTTTCTGTTTGCAACTTCATTTCGAATGATTGTGCCAATGTACTCGATGACCATGGTGTGCTTCTCGATGTCCCTAGCAGCATACAGGCCCAGCCCCTGCGAAAAAAAGAAATAAAGAATGGAAAAAAAGAGTGTGTGTGTATGTACTTTAAAAATCACTTTGATTTCTTGGACAACAAACCTGATTCCCTTTCATACAAAGGCCACATCAAAAGCCACACTGAAGATTTCACCTGAACTCAAAGCATCTTTTTTATTGAATATACTATCATCTGAGACAATCTTACCACTTCAAGTCATGCCTTTACTCTCCTGCTTTGTGTCTTTTACTGAATTCTGAAGGCGTATTTATAAAGCAGTACCACTGACTGGCTACCATATCCTGCCAGGCCATCTTATCTTCCATGTAATCCATGCCGAGATCCCACCAACTAAACAGGCTAATAGCTTCTGGTATTTACTTTACCCCATTACTATTTCTAAAAGGCTATGACAGGACAATAAACTTAATTGATAAGAAATAGGACTAACCATAAGGGACTATTAATACTAGAGTCAGGTTTCGGATTTGGCTAGAAGCTCCTGGAAACCAGAGCAAAAGAAGAACCAGGAGAAGTGGGCGCCTGGGTGGCTCAGTGGGTTAAAGCCTCTGCTTTCGGCTCAGGTCATGATCTCAGGGTCCTGGGATCGAGGCCCGCATCGGGCTCCCTGCTCAGCGGGGAGCCTGCTTCCCCCTCTCTCTGCCTGCCTCTCTGCCTCCTTGTCATCTCTCTCCCTCTGTGAAATAAATAAATAAAATCTTAAAAAAAAAAAAGAACCAGGAGAAGTTACTCTGCTCTTATTACCAGGAAAGTAGAAAGAAAGTTCTTCAGAAAGGCAGGGTTCTCATCTGGCAGCTCGTCCTGTCTATGCTGGTAATAAATCACATACTGTGTGTACCTTTTTAAGTTTCTGGCATTACTTATTCTGGAAAAATAACATATTGAAAAAAATACGGATTATTTCCATGAATATCTGACACTTTCTTGTCCCACTGTGAGTGTCTGCCTTCTCAACTCCAGCTGGCCAGAAGACTGCAGTAACCAAGTAGGGAAGAGCGTGTGCTACGTGGGGAGCCCCCGCCGTGGGGCACACGGTACCAGGGGCCCGTCTCAGAGACCTTGGTGTGTGAACTGAACTATCTTCTAGGAAAAGAAATTTTATGCAATATATCTGTTCAATTCCAGACATAACTGAGGTGAATGAACCAAAATACACAAAAAAGCAGTATGTATAGAGATCAATATAGTTTGGTAGAAGAACAGACAAGATCAGTGGAAAAGAACAGCGAATCCAAGTACATCCATGCGTATGTGAAAATTTAATGTACAACAGTGATATAGCAGTACAGTGGTGTCATAATTTAGTGACATATGGAAGGGTTACTTACAAAACGGGTCTTCAAGTAGTTACTCAATGGAAGAAAATAGTCTTAAACACTTAAAATTTCTAAAATCTAGGAATCCAAGAGACTACGAATACAATAAAATCTACTGTCTTAACCAAGACTAGAAGCTATAGAAAATTATGTACATTTGAGTATGGAAAAATTCAAACTTTTATAAGAAAAAAGATATACTTCCTAGTAGGCACAGGGTGTTTGGTAGGCAACTGTGTCTACTACCTACCACAAGGTCTTACAAATTGGGAAATGGACAAAGGATGAGTATGTAATTCATAGAGCAAATCCAAATGGCAAGCATGAAATGTTGTTCATTCATCAGCAGTTAGAAACTGCAGTGAAGGAAGCACGATCAGGGTGGCGGAAATATGAAAGGGCAGTAGCACAACAAATGGGAAAAGAAGAGTCTCCCAAACGCAGGAAGAATTGGGCTATGATAGCGTTTCTGGAAAAGCAACAAGGTCTGCTGAGATGGAAAGTACACACATACTTTTGTGAGATTACTGGTGGGAATATTGTCTAACGGAGTGAGTCTATCAATACATGGGGATATTTGTACAAGATATTGATGGCAATGCTATTTTGGGAAAAAACTGTAAACAAAACAAATGTTCACCAGTTGGGGAACAGTTTACTTCATTACAGTTCCTCAACATCAGGGAACGTCACACAGACACTGAGGAGAGTGAAAGAATGAAATAGAGCCACTTGGTTGCTCTAGAGGATTCTCTGCGGATTAGTGAGAATGGAAGACTGCAGAACAGTGCATGGGGACGGCCCCACTGGAACAGCTGTGCACAGACGTGTCTGCGCGCTCAGGACGGCAGCACAGAACACACTGAACACAGGGCTTACGAAATCACTGAAATGACAGTAAGGGAATAAAAATGACACAGAAACAGGAACGGTAACAAGTGAACGAGCTACTTGGGAAGGTTTAAAATGGAAAGTAACTGACGTAGCAGACGAGAAAGACACACCACCCGGAGCGGACCGCTGGATCCCCCAGGAGCTGGAGAGGCTCCGTTCTTGACCCAACAGCAGAAAGAAAAGAAAGATACCATATTTGTAACATAAAAGCAACTGATAAGAAGATTAAGAGCAGAAAGAGCTCTTAGATGATGTTTTAACACAAAAGAAAGATCAGCAGATACAACAGAAGCTGAAGAGCAAGGAAGGACAAAGGAACCAACACCAGAAGAGGGAGAGGAGGAGGGTTGGTGGAGTCAGAAGTTCCCGACTGTGTGTGCATTGGTCATCTGGGGGCCCCACCGCTGGGGCCAGACTGAAAGGCATGCCTTAGCAGGCCCCAGCTGATGCCGCAGCTAGCCTGGGGTCCAGCCTGAGAGAGCCCGATCTCATGGGTCTGAATTTGTTTACAGGTTCAAAAAGAAAGAAACAGAGGTAGGAGCTTGCAAAAGAATTAATACAGGGGTGCCTGCATGGCTCAGTTGTAAGCGTCTGCCTTCGGCTCAGGTCATGATCCTGGGGTCCTGGGATCGAGCCCCGCATCAAGCTCCCTGCTCAGCGGAAAGCCTGCTTCTCCCTCTCCCTCTACCCCTGCTTGTGTTCCCTCTCTTGCTGTGTCTCTGTCAAATAAATAAAATAAAATAAAATAAAAAGAATTAATACAGAAACATTTCTCAGACTGTGCTCCAGGCTGAAAGGGGTCACCGAGTAAGGAAACCAATAAAAAAGAAAATGACCTGAACTTAGGCACATTTTTGGTAAACTGTCCGAATATTAAGACTAACAAGAAGATCCTACAATCTTCCCAAGAGGAGGAAAAAGGTTCCAAGAAAGGAACAAGAATCCGAATGAGTGCAGACAATGGAATGCAGATCGGATTTTTATTTTGAAGGGATCACAGTGGGTGTGAGTGGGACCAGGTAAGAGGAGGCTGGTGCACGCAGGTCCAACGGCAGGTGGAAACAGGGGGCTGAGCCAGATTTGAGAGAGCTCTTCTGGGGGGAAAGGCACCAAACCTGAGGATGCCCTGGATCTGGGCAACCTAGGGCCACGGTACCCAGCTTGTGGGTGGGGACAACACTGAGGATAACTGGGCTTAGGGACTGAAATATTTGGCAAAGTGAGCTCTATGCTTCCATCCTGGGACATTCAAGGGGAGGTGCTGAAGAGACTGAGGTCAGCTGCTCAGTAAGTATGGACTATACATAAAAACGTAAATGCCCAGCCTACAGATGATCTATAAGGTCTTCTACAATCTATGCACCAGAAAATACAGTGCTCTCATGAAAAGATGGCTTCCAGAAGAGAACTCCTCACACTGGAGCACCTTTTGAAAATATTTTCTTTTATATTTCTCACAAGAATTTGAAATAGCTCTAACGAACGCTCCACAAATTCAGTGAGTGCAAAATACCATGCTCCCTGCTTCCCACGAGCATTCATCGAGAGGCAAAGATGCAGATTCCAGAGGTCTTCCCACTGGGGGATGAAAAGCATCCAGAGACGTATTCAGTCACTAGTGTTACCGACTGACAAGATGTGACAGGATTTTAAAAATGTGACTCCAATCCTGCAGCCACGTGAAATCCTTCTAAGACTGGACGTCGGTACCTTCTGACCACCAGACCCGTCCCGGCTCTAGCCTCCCAAGGACAGACCATCCTCTCACCTGGATACGAGAGCGGGCCAGGTAGACGTTGGATTTCCACTCGGTCTTCATCTTCCGGTACTGCGAGGACTTGGAGTGGACAAACTGCTTGCTGTACGGTGCGTTCAGCTCCCCCGTGACCGTGCTCTGAAAGGACTTGGAAGTGCTGGTGCTGTTCAAGGTGTGAGGCCTGCAGCAGCGGCGTGTCAACAGGGAAAATAAAAGGAAAACTGAAGATATCTCCGAATAATGCCCAAAGCCCAGCTGATTCAAATTCTTACTGACAGGAACGTACATGGAAAGCCGCCTAGCAGAGCCACACGGCGAGTTCTCTACGTGGTCGGCACAGACGCAGCCAGACAGCAGGGTTTGTAAGCAGCAGACAAATCAAGCACAAAAACCACTAATACGCCTAGAAACCCTGGGCTGTACTATGTGAAGTTAAAACAAAATACCTTAACACAAACCTCTTGACATGGGCACTCATTTTAGGTTCGGAACGGGCACAGCCTGTGGGGTTAACGGCGAGAGGGAGTTCCATGAGAGGGTTGCGGCCATACCGGAAGGTGTAGTTCTCACACGCCTCAACCCCAGGGAGCTGAAAAGGAGCAAAACAGACACAAGGTTAAGTATCCGATCAAGACTGCAGACCATCCTGAGCTGGCCCAAGGGATGGCCAACCTGAACTTTTGTGGAAATAACCTGTCAACACATTCCCTGGGGACAAGATGGTCTTTTAACTGATGTTAACATAATCAGCCTGCACTCAGATCTATTTCAATATTAATACAGATCTCAGTTTCAAAGCGAAACTTTGTCAACGCTGGCAACTGCTTCCCTGAAGAAAAAGATTAACCCACAGAACAGCCACAGGCCAACCGACATACATGCCAGTGTGACTTTAAGATCTGATGATCCCAACGCAGTGCGTACTGACTTACAACTTCGTTCTTTCAACCTGTGTATCTTTATTTGGAATTTAAAAATTGAATATAGTTAGAAGTCATTTACATGGTTTCCTGTCTTGATTTCTCGCTTCTTCCATTGGCTACAATGAGGTTATCACACTCAATGCTCCGAGAGTGTAAATGGTATTAAGGTTTACTTGTAAAATGATTTTATGTTAAAGGCCTTTTCTAGAATATACTTCTTGTGAATATATTTCTCTATAGACATAAAAGATACATATCATTTAGGCAGGGCTCTACCAAAGGAAGCAAGAACACTAGAACTCAGTGGCGTTTGTGGTGTCCTCTGCTTCTCCAAAAAAAAACCAAAAGCAAAACAAACCCCAGCAACCATCGATGATTTTTTTCTTGCTCAAAATAATGCCTTATAATCACACAACTTCCCAAAAAGCATTGTGTGTAGACTCACTGGCAAACATGCTTCTCATCTTAAAAGACTGCAAAGAGAGGTCAGAGAAGATCAGGTGCTCCTGCGGTCACTGCCGTCTGGGGACGGCCCGGCATGGGGCAGGAGGGTGGCTACAAACACCCGTGGGTCAGGGTCAGGGCAAGAAAACATGAGAAAGCCAAGGGGACAGGAGTGCCCTCCGCCCCCAGCTCTGCCAGAGGACGAACCAGTGCTCCCGCCCTTCCCCCTGCCGCCCCCGCCCCCTGGAAGAGAACCTGAAATCTGGGAGCCACCTCCCTGGGGGAACATTAACATTCGCGGAGGTGCCCCGACGAATCACAGGTGCCTTGAGGCATGGAGAGAGCAAAGCACTACCTCAGAGTACCCTAGGACCGCCCGGGTCCAGGGTCCAGGGTCCAAAGGGCGGCACTGAGGAGCAAGCACAGAGGCAATCCTGCCGCCACCCGGGGCCCGAGGCACTCACTGACTCCGCGATCCGCGCCACCGCAGACACCGTGAGCCCAAACAGGTCTTCTCCCTTCAGGTACGCTGGGAAAAGCTGGAGCATCTCAGACTGTTTTCTCACACATGCCACGGGCTCCAAAATTTTATCCCAAACACCTACATATGGCCCAGACAAAAACAAAACAGTTGAGAACAAACTTGCTCGCTGCTGAACAGAGAGGAAAGCAGGATGCAGTATAAAACAGCAGAGAAAGATGGACCAACCACTGGAAGACTTACCAGTTTCCAAATGAAGCCTGGAGGTGGTGATCTGACCACCCTCCTATTACCTGCTTATCAAACGGCAGTTTATTTTGAAGACTTTATGAAATTTTGGGGAAAAGAATGTGTTCCATTAGGGAAACAAAACAGTGAAAGTGGAAAAGAAAGTTCAATGTAACAAATTCATGTGAGAACTTAATTCATTTTCACACTAGGCACATAACTTTACATTTTTAACTGATTGGTCCAATTAGCAGGGTCTAGAAGTATGTTTCTTTCCTCTCAGATTTCAATTAAAATATGAAATTAATATTTCCATTGGAATTATCTTCAGGGCATTTTCATACAAAAAAAAAAAAAAAAGCCAGAGTTTAAAAAAAGCAGTTTCCCGGTACACATCAAATAAAATGACAGCCCACAGTCAGAATTAAGTGTCCAACTTGTAGCTGCAAATTTGTTTAATACCTGGTAATCCTCATAAAAGACAACGTACACAGCATGCTGTAAATATGGTTTCCTGCCTTCTGACATGAGGAAGTTCCCCCAAACAACAGGCAACCTTTATCTACAAATCACTGCTTTATCAACTGAGTGCTCAAATACACGTTCTGATTTCAGGGGAGTCTAGCAAGTGCTGAGAAGATGGCACAGCAGGTACAGTAACACAAAGAAGCTAAGAGTCACGTTTGTGAACGAAAAATCCATGTCTGTTTTTGTAAAATCTGAAACAAACGACAGGCAACAAGGAAACACGGACAGAAAGCGTTCAGGAGCTGGCTCCGCAGGGCACCCGGACGTGGATCTTACCTTTAGGAGACGAATCACTTAAGAGCAGATCTTCATGGCCTTGCTCCACAACCCTGATCACGAACACCGGGCGCCCGTCTTTCTCCTCGATGGAGCACAGGTAGCGACAGCGCCTGTTGGCGTAGCGGGTGCTCCAGTACAGGCGGCTGGCTTCGTAGCCCACCGGGAAGAGCGCTTTGGCAGAATGGAAGGCCTGCATCTGCTGCGGAAGCAGCTGCCCAATCGTGTGGAAGATGAGGCTCCCCACACGGAAGGTGTGGTCACGCTCCCCGCGCTGCACGATGCTCGCAATCTGTCGCACCTCGTCGCGCTGAACGTACACCCGTCTGAAGACGGCGAAGTAACTTAATTCCTGCTCGTGGATTCCCTTTGGTTTGTGCATGGGACAAAGCATAGTTTTATCCTTAAAAAACATGCATTGTGCTTTAATGGCGCAAGTGAAGTGGTAGATGTTGGCGCACCGGAACCGGTGACACCCGCTGGTGGCGCCCATCTTGTGGCAGAAGACGCATTTCATCTGCAGGCCCCTCCTCAGCGCCAGCTCCACGTTGATCAGGGCCCCCGCCTGGGTCTCATAGACCTCTGTGGACCACAGCGCACAATTCAAGTGGACCCACAGGTCTAGGTCAAGGTTGAGCAGTCTTGCTGGCCCATCCGTCAGTCCATCACCTTCCTCGTGACAAAAGCAACACTTCCGATAGTCTTTGGGCACAGGGTCAGGTTTAAGGGAAGTGCCCAGTTTCTTCAGAAACTCATCTATTTCGTCCTCACAGGGAGGTTTGAAGCTCCCCTTGGGGATTACGATGTGAATGCTCCACTTCTTCCACTTCATCCCTCTCCACTTTTTATTGATGGGCCGACAGTCTTCAAACCCACCGTGGACCGTCCTGAGCCGCGGCTTTAACTTGACCGTTACCTTGAGCTCGTCTGGCTTCGCCTCTACTTTGGCTGCTTCGAACGCTGGAGGGAAAGTGATGGGGGGTGAGGCCGGGGGCGAAGCTTCCTCCTGGAGCTGCGGGAGGCAGTGCACGTCCAGAGTGGAGATGTTGTTGCTGTACTGATGGAACGCTCTGGAAGGCGTCTCCTTCACGGGCGACTGTGGCGGTGGCGGGGCGGACTCCTGCACAGTGAAGGGACAGGAGTAAGAGCAGTTCGTCCCAGAGCAGGAAGCCCCGCAGCAGGATGTCACGGGGCCTGTGCCCCGGGCTGGGGGACAGGGGAAGGGTCTCTGGGGCGAGCACAGGGGGGTCACGCGGAGCAGAGGCAGACGGCAACCACCGCGGGGCCGGTGAACACCCAGGGGCTGACAAGAGCCGGGCCGCGTCAGGAGGCCCGCCCCGGCCTTCTCAACCAGGGTGTGTCTCTGGAGAATGTTCTGCTCCTAACCCTTCTTGGACACTTCTAACCATAATAAAGTCAGAAAACTCGAAGCTGAAGAGAGGAGCCACCTAGTTTAATTTGCACAACGGAACGGTTCTTTTCATCAGATCAAATAACTTCAGAACGTAACCTTCTCTGAGCTTATCCCCACTCTCTGGAATTCATGTCTGTTCGTCTCAGGCCGAATTAACTGGCATAAATGTGGAGAAAGAAGGGGCAATGGTCCCCTATCAACATACGTCACACCGCAGTCTTCCCTGGGACTGCCCAGCTCTGAGCCGGCTGCCGGCAGAGGGAGCTGAGACGAGCCCGCGGACTTCCTCTCCGGGCGCCCGCAGGTTCCCCTGCTCCCACACAGCCCCGCCAACTGGCTGAGAAGACACCCCTCATATAAACCAGGAACAGGCAGGAACTGCACACCAAACTTAAAAAATATCTGGTAAAAAAACAATTCCTCCTCTTATAGAAGTTGACATGCTGATTTTTTTAAAAGATCGTATTTATTTTGAGAGAGCATGAGCGGGGGGAGGGATAGAGGGAGCAGAAGACTCGCCGCTGAGCAGGGAGCCTGACACGGGGCTCACCCTCAGGACCCTGAGACCACGACCTGAGTTGAAGGCAGACGCTTCACCGACTGAGGCACCCAGGCGCCCCAACATATTTCAATTTAAAGTCTAACTCTATTTGGCATGTAGCTGATTGCATTACACTGGAGACGACCGCCTATTATAAAAATAAGAACAGACTCATCTGCAGGGAGGAAGGACTGGCGGCATTGCTGCTCGGGAAGGCTTCCTTCAACACAGTTAAAATGTTCACCCATATCAACCGCACATGCAGATACATGTAAATCACAGAGAATCAGGGACAGACCATTTCCACCATGACATGAGCAACAAGCTTTCTCCCCAAAATACAGGAGTAGACTTACAATGTGTTTGTGAACAGGTTTTCCCATCAGGATAAGAGCAATAAAAGTTGTAAGTCTTACTGTTGTAATTAAATCAAGATATTTGTAATTATTTAAGAAAAATTAAAGATGCTATTAGTATCAGTGTTTTATTCATAAATTCTGAACTTTTAAGATATAATTCAAGTCTACTCCCCTCTCATCAAATAAGCTGAATTTATCTGAAAGACCAGCATGGGCTGCCCTTCCTCAGGCCGCGAAGCATCTGCCGAGACGCTACAGAGAGTCTCAGAAGCTCTTCTATCCAGCAGCATAACCCCAGATCACGGAAACCACTCATTTTACACCGTTCACTAACTGAGACTATCCTAAACTTACCTTGCTTTCTGAGTTTTTTGTTTGTGTGGTTGATGCATAAAGAACGAAGCAGTTATTACTACAAAAGACAATGTCCTTCTCCACCCTATTGGAGCTTTCTCGGGAATCCTGAAAAGCAAAGAGAAAAGTGTGGGAACCTGAAGTCAAAATTTCATAAAAACAAGATGTATCCATTGTTGGTTTTTATGCCATGTTAAAAGTGAAAGTACCTCTCTATTATGAAAGTAAAAAAGTAACTAGCTCCCTGCCAACATTTAGCATATAATTTAGCCGAAGAGAAAATAAATGTACAAAAATAATCTTTATTATCCATATTTTACTCTATTTAGACGTATGTGCATCTCATAATATCCAATTTACCGGTCTGCTGTCGTCGTTTAGTTTTAAGCTAAACACATCGGATACACACTGAGGCTACTTGGCAGAACCTGTGTCCCGTGAGGCCACCACCAACGGGCTCCTGCCGACCCAGCAGCCGAGCACTGCGCGGGACAGCTCCGCGGAGGAGAACCGGAGTACCTTGTTCACAAAGGCCAGATCTCTGAAAGACTTCCTCACGCCGCTCCCGAGAACCACCACCTTGCAGTGACAGCACCACTGCGGTCTGAGCGCCGCGCTTTCTGGGATACCGTGACCAGAGTCCTTATATCCAGAAAGACCTAAATGCAGAAGACTCGCGTTAGTGAGTCAAATGCCCCAACCACACGATGTAGGTGTAAAACTGCACTAAATCAACTTAGAATATGGCTCATTTAACGTACCTGATATTAGTCTTTATTAATAAAAATCTTATCCTCTAAGCAGTGGTTACAGGGCAGCTATTACACGTGTGGCCCCGGAGTAGAGAGGGACACGCCTGTCCTCACGCAGCTGGGAGACAGTGCGCACACGAGGAGTACGAGACGAAACCCACCCACTGCGATATCAGTATTCGCCCTCCATGCAGAGCGCATGGCGCGGGGGACACTGCTTTGGTTGGAGGTTAAGACCATAAAAAACGTTCTATGAAAGAAGGAAGAGGTACACGGACGAGTCTTCAATGCGATTTGGAAAGTCTCAGGGGGCCAAGGAGAGTCCCAGGGCCAGGATAAAAACATGGTCAGAAAATGCCAAGGCGCATTCGGAGCGCATCACCCACGGGGGTGTGGAGGCGGAAGAGAGGACAGGAAACGTGAGGAAGGCAGAAGCAGCTGGAGGCTGAGCTCGAAAGCCCAGGACAGGCAGCTCTCCGTAAGAGGTCCTGGATGAGAAGGGAGGAGCCGCCAGGTCCTGAGAGCAGGGCAAGGCCCGAAACACGACTCTGAGGGAATGGGGCGAGAGGCTGGTGGAGGCAGGGGTGAGGAGACAGCCCTGCCCTCAGGACTAAGGCACCAGCTCATCCGTGGGAAGAGCAGGGCCGTGGAGACAGTGCACAGGCCCAACGAGAGGGAAGTGGGGGTGCAAGGCACAGAAAGAGGGACCACAATCACCGATGCCGGCCTCGTGTGCACCCGGACGAGAGGCAGGCGGGTGGCGGGCCCTCAGCAGTGGAGGGTCAGCAGCCCGCACCAGGAGCTGGCATTCCACGACTTCCCAGATGACACCCCAACCACTACGGTCAGATCACACCACAGAAGGTTCAATCACCCAGGACTACACACCAACACACTGTTACTTGTTCAAAACTGAAGGGGGATTTTAAAGAGCATAAGCTTGACTTGTGAACGGAGAATGAAATTTGAGGTTAACAAAAGGTAAACTAGCTCACCATTGCCTGTTGGAGGGAACGGCCCATCGGGCTGCTTCAGCCGGTATGAGCTGGCTAATCTGGGAGGGTTTGCAGGTCCTGGCGGTGGCCCACGAAGAAATAAATGCTGTCGACACTCCAAGCCTGGGTTTACTCTGTGGCTACTGACCAAACCCATGGATGGAACATCTGGAGCATTACTAACCTCATAGCTGTTAGGAATTCGGACGTGAAGAAGGTTGGAAAATGCAGCCACCACGCTGCTAATGTTCTAGAACACAAGTATAAATACTGTGTTAGCCCCCGAGGGCAACGGTGAGCCACAGAAGCAAACTTCAGGTAACTGCTCCCTGCAGGACACGTACAATGCAAGCAAATCCAACCACTCTCATTTAGACCTAAGAGTCTCAGGAAGAAAAAAAAAACATCATTTTAATGGACCAGTATCCCCATCAAGATTTCCTAAACAGAAATCCTCATACAGGGATCCCAATTATTGTGAAGCATTTGCACAAGCTGTCAAATATTCTGGCTACAGGACACCGTAGAGGACATCACTGAGCAGAAACGCTCTTTGAGGGACTCTGTCCGGCTCCGGGCACAGGTCCACCACAGCCCCCGAGAGCGCAGTCCCACCAGGCCTAAGTTACACCGACGGCCAAAATGTCCTATCATCGGACCATCAGTATGGTTGCCGATATCCTCACCGAACCAAAACAGAAAAAAATTCTCAGCGATTTATTAGTGTTCGACATGAGCAGCTGCTACCTGAACATTCACACTACTTCTGTAAAACTGAGTGTTGACAAAGTTCTTTTTCACGGCTTCATTTTCTATGTGTAGTTCTCAAGAGGTCTCTCTCTGAAGGACACACCCTTTAATGAAAACACGAGAACACAAGCCTCATTTTGCCCCGGCTTCCGCTGAGACCCATGAGACGCTTATTCAGAGGGCGCAGAAGCAGCCCGGACACCTGACTGCTTGTCCTCGCTCTGGGAGCTTCTGCCCGCCATGACCCTGCTCTGTCCCTTCTCAAAGCTGCCCTTTTCCCTAAGCGGGACCCTTCTGTCCCCACTGTAAGCCCCTGATGCCCCGTAAGAATGGGAACAGAGTTTATTATGTTAAAAAGCGATTTCATCTTTACCTCAGCAGCCGTAGGATGCAGTGTAATTGCCACAGATATAAGACCCGATCTGGGACCATTTGGGGATGAGCCAAAAGGTGGTGTGAAAAATAAAGTGCCTGGCTCAGTTTTGATGTCATTCCTTCTAGATTCCAAACCTTCAATGGGGTGGGGGGGGGAAGAAATGAAGGAGGGAGAGAGTTTCCAGAAAGGAAGAGGGGAAGGAGGGAGAAAGGAAAGATGGATTGAGTATTAATGGCTTTTCAAAATCAAAATATGAACATTAGTAAACTGGCATACTGTAAAGACAAACAATTCGGCTGAGTACTTTCTGTACCTTTCCCAGCACTGCTAGGAAGAATCGGAATAATGGGGGATGGCACGGGCTCTGGAGGCTCCTCTTTGACCAAGGACAAATCTGGATATCTGCTCACTTCCATCCCGACAACACTCTCAGGGGAGGATGAGGGAACAAAACTGTCAGGAGTGTCCCGATCACCACTGTGATCCTGTATCCTGCAAGAGGAAGAAAGGGAACACGTCGACATGGGCAAATCCACCACTGGGCGCTTCCTGCACGACCCAGCCCTGTCTACAAGTGGGACTATGAGGTTCCCCGGGACAATGGCAATGATGTAAGAAGCCAAAGAACAGGTTCAGGGCCAAATAAGAAATCTCTCGGGAAAGATCTGAGAAACACATTCAGCTATTAAGCAATTTGATGAACTTCAACAGCAAAGTTTAAAGACCTGCCAAAGAAAGACGACGTTTGGATTACAACACAGCAGAAGAAGGATGAATACTCACACCTCTGCTGAGTTCCAGATCCCTGAGACTAACCCTGAACAGTCTGCAGCCAGAAAACGGAAGAGCCATCTTGCACACCACATGGGCAGAGCCCGCTGGGCTGCTGCTCATAGAGGCAACACGGGGAAAACTTGGTCATTAGAGCTTCACAGGCCTTTATTCTTCCTAACTGATCAGGTATGGTGAAAAGAAGAAGAGTCTAGCCCAAGAATCTAGAGGTTAACTAGGGTGACGGGGGTCAGGGGGCAAGTGTGGTCTCAAGCTAATGTTGTAGGGTACCCCCAACCTGGGGTCTCCCATCCTCCCCCCCCACCACCACCAAAAGGAGACACTGCTATGTAGAGAGAATCTGAGCAGTAGCATTAGGAGGAGACCCAAGAGTGGCTTCGGCTTCCAGAAGGAGTTCCGGTGAAATCCAGTAGTGCCCTACCCTCGGGCACCACACATGCACACAACTGCTCCTGATGCACAGATCCAGCAATTTCTAGCAGTAAGATGCGGAAGGGAGCAGGGAGACCTGGATTCTAAATCTGAATGAGTAACTTCTCCATTTTGGCCCAGTTTTCTCTTCAGTAAAGTAAGGGACTTAATCTAAATGATGTCTCATCCAACAGAGGGTAGTTATCAGATTGCCCAAAAAAGAACCATCTGATGAAGTACATAAGAACCTTTCCGAGACCTAACTAGGTGGGAAAGTGACTGCTGCTCTTTTACTTTAGACATCTGCAAACATCAGTAAGTGACAATGATCTCTGAAATATTTTGCACAGAGACTCCCATTGCCCTACGGTCCATTTATGTGCTGAACTTCCTATACCGTCTAAGAATTTTAAAATGTACAAACTAATTACATTTAATAGTAAGGATGTTTTATAAACTAAGTTCTAAAGAAAACTATTCACCAAATTTTCACCCCTTAAATGTTTTTACATGCTAACCCTACAGATATTCTGCTATATTTTTTTTGAAAAATGAAATAACTAAAAAATATGCAAGAAAAAGGACTTCTACCTTAATTCTTCCTGATTATTATGAGGTGGTGTTGGCAGTGAGGCTGGAACATCCACTGTCTTTGGGCCTTGAGCAATAGCTCTGGCTAACAAGTCATCCTGGGGTCTGAATGGCAGTTGAAATGGTTTAGGTCCTAGACTTTTGGTAACTGGAAAAGTGAAAACACAACCAAAAATAGATTTAGTCAAAACGGATACATGGGGAGAACGTCACGACTTGACTGCCTTTCCACCATACACAGCTGGCAAAGGCTCACTCCTCAAAGGTGTTCGACTCACAGCTGTATCATCATACCTTCATGGCTCATTAATACACCGGCTCTTCCAGCAAGTTCTTCCGTCGTCGCAAAACCATTTGCCATCTTCTGACAAGCCATAGGAGGTGGTGTAGGAGGAAGAGAGGCAGGGGGTGTTGGAGGATTACTTAAATTATTCTGCTGCAGGAGACCAAAAAATTTTAAATTATATGCTACAGAGCAAATATGCCATGACCTTGCTAAAACTTAGTTCTGTGAATTTTTAGCACATGGAAGCAAGGCTACAAAAATGTCATCAAGATGCATCTTCATTCCTAAATGCACACCGAGAAGAAAATAAATGTACACGGCCAGGAGGTTTTGTGGTGGGAGAAATACTCATCCTTATACGGACAAATTAGCCATCTGCTTACTCTGCCCAGCTTGAGTACTTGAAATTAAGAAGCAAAGTTACGTTATTCTATTCTATACATCTCTTTTCAAATTTCATTGTTATAGCCAGTGAAAGACAGCTTTAAAATTCAACCAATAAATTGTAAAGTTCTCAAAAACTCCAGTATTCAATTCTCATTAAGACACGCCCCAGTTCTATTTAAAAAACAAAACACAAAAAAACTTGAGAATTTGTGGTCTTAATCCTATAATTACAACTCATACCCTCAATATTAGAATCTGGACTGTAAGAGGCAAAAGTCTTAGCAATAACATGGAAATGGCTAAATCATTAACCAATGGGAGTCCCCTCCAAACATTTCATCAATTTGTCATTTGTTCACTGATTGCTCAGTCTCTCAGGGATTGTTGGAATCTACCAATAATACCATGAGAATCGAGTGTAAGGTGAAATTACAAATCTTGCAAAGATCTGGGATTTCATGAAGGTAATGAAGGTGTGTTGGAGAACAGCTTGCATCAGAAGAGAAGGCGTTTACAAGAGTTAGGACAGGTTCTACTGAAGAGAAAAGCCGACCATGATAATAAATGGAGCATCACAAGAGAATGACTTTAATACTAAAGTAAGAAGAGAAGCCCTCCAGAAAACTGATGATACTTTCAAATATTTTTGCAAAAAGATCATTTTATGTAAGTCAGATGTGAAGTAAAGAATGTCTGATAAGGCTATTGTAAAATGTTGCTAAAATAATAATACCAAAAGATAAATTTGAGTTAGTTTGATATTTTAGTTTAAGAATTAATGTCTAGTTATAATTAGTACCTAAATCATTAGACAAAATACACTTTTCAATTTTTTTCATTTTTTTCAGGGAAAATTGCTCACTACATTTTTTATTCTATTTACTATATATTTGGAATCCTTTTAAAGAGTTAATAAAGGTTATAGGAAAACAGGTATTTTCTCTACCATGGAAATACATAAGGGATGTTCTTCACTATTTGTATTCTTACCTATAAAAAATTATACATAGTTATGTTAGAAACTCTTCCTTCATCCAGTGAAATTTTCACCTTGTAGCTGAACTAATAAAGTTTAAATGAAACTTGGAAGATTAGATGGAAAAACAAGACAAGCTCTACCAATTCTGATATGGTATCCAAAGAGGAAGCAAGGTAAGACCTCGGCGAAGAAACATACCTTGTAGATCAACTGAGAATAGTAATCCGAAACCCCTTCAAGGGTAGCACTGCCAAAAGTTCCTAGAAGTCGGCTCCCACTATTAAATTGGCCACTGCCATAAGGAAGAAAGTGCGCAAAGTTCACTCCAATGATTGGTTCCATTAGAGGGAGCAGAGAGAGCTGCTATTAAAAAACACATTGAAGAGTAATGTACACGGTCAACAAAAACAGAGCGTTTCGCAACTTTCCTAAGACCCAAGGCAACTTAGTCCAATAAGGCTTGAGAAAAACAAGACTTAAAAATTTTGAGTATCCAAATGCTAGAGTAAGTGAAAGAGACCACGGACTCTCGAGGATATATATTTAAAAATGAGCTTTATTCTTATCTGTCTTAAAGGGATGCTGCCAGGCATCTAACAAGAAAAACATGTTCCTTATCTTTGCTCAGCAAGAATCGGGGTGTGAAGGGAGGCCAGGTACCCCCAGTGGCACTCTTAGTGGCTGTCTCCCACCTTCTGTAACAACTACAAAGGTGTAAGAATAGAGTTTACTGCGGGGAGACCGGCAGCTGCGTTTCCTTGCATCCAGAGTCACAAGTAACACAGTTTTTCTTGGTGCTGAGGCTGCTCCTTCTGAACACAAGTAAATCCTGACCATCACCTACCAATCCATCTATCTTACTGCCATTTCCGGGTGCCAATAGGATATGGTGCAGTTTTGCTCACAATTAGGAAATCTACTAGACTCCTTGTTGAGACATCATTTATCCCTGTAACTACTTAAATAGGAAATATGGTGATAAGGAGAAAATTTCAGCTTAAAAGGGTTGAAAAGCCTTTGACGCCTCACTTGACTGTTTAAAGGAGCTGCTCCGAGCGACTCACCTGTTTCAGGTGGGTGAAGGTGTCGGTGACGGAGTACATGGCTTGTTTCTCCTCTTCATCCTTCTTCCTCTTCTTGGAGCGAGGTGCAGCCTTCTCCCCTGTCCTCTGAGTCCGTTTGCTTCGAGGTTTCTTGGTTTCACTTCCTCCATCTGTTTTTGGCAATTGGTTGTTGCCACATCCAAAACCACCTTGCATTTGAGCCCCCAAAGTTTGCTAATGTAATTGGAAAGGTTAAGAGATAAGTGAACTATTGACATGCTGGATTCTGCAGTTCATGCTAATCCAGTTCCATCCTACGACACATATTCCTAACAGGGGTACTAAAAGTGGAGGAAAGGCAGTGGCCTCATATGGTCTGTTTTCTGAAATATCACCCCCTTTTCGAACATTATCCTCAAGTACAGAAGTTGGTAAGCTGCAAAGCTTGCAGAAAGAGCAGAATTCTTAAGTGTGGCTACTCTCCCTCTCAGAGCAAGCATTACTCCTCAGGCGGGACCACGTGGGTGCCAGTGTAGACCAGAGCTCCTCGGTCCTGCTCTCTAGAGACTATGGAGGAGGGTGTGCTCTTAGCCAGATGCCCGTGACAGCCCCTGCACTGCAGTCCTGGGGAGTTATTTTGGGTTCCCTTAGGAACAGGGGAAATACAAGGTCTGCAGAAACAACAGGTAAGTTCTATAGCCTATGCACCTTCACTGAGAGGAACAGCGAACCTCAGATCACTAAAAACAAACAACACTGGTCATTCGAATTAGCTCATGATCACAAATGTGACTGAGTAATAACTGCTCTATACTTAAAGTCAATGAAAGGGCCTACATACATGCTAGCAAACGAACCTCCCCCCTCCCCTTTATTTAAACCTTTCTCTTTACTTAATGGCTAAGAAGAAGTGAGACCAAACCAGTCCTTGGAGAGGTTCTTAAAGGTACTGCTATCAATACCTAAAAATATGGGAATTTTTTTAGGGACTATTGTTTCTAAACTTTACAGTTGTACTTTGCCAGAGATAGGTAATGACAGTTGCTGCACTTATTTGATGTATTCTGCACTGAATCTTTGAGGACGCGAAGATGACAGTTTTCGGTTTTATTCTAAGTGGCTCGGAGCATGCATGGCAACGCTTTTCTGCGAACAGACAGACAGAAACATTTCCGGCTCTGCACTCCATACAGCCCCTATCGTGACTACTCAGCCCTCTGCCCAGGTTCTGCCAACGCGGCCACAGAGCATTCATCAGAGAACAAGTGTGGCCACGGTCCAATAAAACTTTAAATTCATGGACACTGAACTTGAATTTCATATAATGTTCACATGTTATGAAATATTACTCTTCTTTAGATTTTTTTCCAACCATTTGAAAATGTAAAAGCCATTCTAAGCTCAAAAAAGAAAGGGTAAAAGGTCCAAGCAGGCTCAGGCTACCTATCCCAGGACGAGATAATGGCTCTCAAAAAGCTGTCCCAGAGCAGCAAAAGGAGTACCACCTGGGTGGGGTTGGTCAGAGGTGCATATTCCTTGGCCCCACTCCAGACTTTCTGAATCAGAAACTCTAGGAGTGAGGCCCAGGGCCCTGTGTTTCAATAAGAACTTCAGTTGATGCTGATATATTCAAACTCTGCACCTCTCCATATCCACGTGCATATGAGTTATGGAGCCGCTTATTAAAGAACACATTCTGATTGGTAAGTCTGTGTTGGAGAATAAGATTCTGTATTTCTTAAAAGGTTCCCAGGTAAGCTCAATGCTACTGATCCCCAAGGGCTGCCCTTTGAGTAGCAAGGACCTAAGGATTTCTTACTGGCTCATAAGAGATTAATAATGTAGGTGTTTATTTAGTACGTTTGGGTTAAGCACTTTAAATGCATTGCAGACATTATCTCTAATCCTCACAATTACCCTAAAAAGCAGGCATTACTACATTTCAAAGAATACTTCTAATTATAGGAGAGCACAAAGGTTAAAAAATCATCCAAATACCTGCCTATGATAAAAAGTTAACATTTTAATGTATCTGTGTTCAATTTACCTATGCCTACATATATTGTGTTAAAACATGATGGACACGCTTTGTATTCTTTTATTTTAGTGGCCTGACACATCGTTTCCCATGACATTAAACAATCCTACATAGCATAAATTTTAGTGGCTGCAAAAAAAAGAAAGAAAAAACTCATTCTGATATAGCTTTATAGAAATGATACTCTAATCAATAACTACTGTACTAAACTTACTTTCTCTTAAATTCTTTTTCTCTATTAGTAGATAGGACATTAGCTATTCATGTGATTACATCTTTGCATATTTTAGAATTTTATATTCCCTATGCTAGATTCCTCACAATGTAATTCGTAGGCCAAAGGTATGAACCTTTTCCAGACTTTACCAGCGGAGTGTGTTTTAACTCTGCTGACCCTGCGGCAACCCTACACAACAGGGAACAGTATGACTCCTGCCGTGTACAGATGAGGAAATCAAGATACAGAAAGGCCGAACCTGCCCAGACCAGCCTCCAGGTAAGTGATGACACATGGACTTAATGCAGGCTGAGTAGTAACCGCATAAACTTCCCAAGAAGGCTCTACCACTCACTGCACAGCAACCAGGAAGGCGCTCGTCTCCTAACCCCAACTTACATGGGAAGAAACAGACTCAGCGTGGATGAAAACTTGGTCTGTCCAACAACTGCCAGGATAATTTTGCCTGTCGTGTGACTAGAAAGTAAACGAGATTTCGTCATTTGTACACTGGGGATAATAGTGTTCCTGCCACGTGAGTAAATGGCATCTCGGGCACATGCTCAGCACATACCTCACCTGAGTTACGGTACGGCATCGGGGGAATAAGGCCCCTGACCCCTTGCCACCCTTCTAAATGATGAGAGAACACGTGACACAGTCCAAACATGTTTACACCTACAAGTGATCTCATTCCTTTTTCTATCCTAACATCCTCTCTATTTAACATGATCATCAGTACTGAGACTTCAATTCCATACATAGTACTCATGTGCTGATACTGTGCTGATACTGAGAATACAAAGGTGCTCAAGACACAGCCTTTGCCCTTCAAGAAGCTATTTTAGTGGTATTCTAAAGACTGCTACATGAGCACATGGGCATCAACACATCTGAGAATGGCTGAGCTGAGAAAGGTCTGGGGAAGAGGATTCTAGAACGGAGTTGTAAAGGAAAAGAAGACATTGACCAGATGTGAAAAAGAAGGGACGGCAACAGGCAGAAACAGCAGCACATGGCCACACGTGGAAAGGTGAACTCAGAAAGACCTTCAAGGGGATTTCAAGCAGTTCAGTCTTCCTAGGGGGACAGAACGCAGTGGAGAAAGTGGTTAGAGACTAGGCATATTTGGTGGCAACAAATAGGACTGAAAAAATGTTACCACTAAAGTTTACAGAAGTTCCCTGAATCTATGAAGCCAGCACTCAATCTCTACAAAATGGCCAAGCACACAAATAAAACAAAGAGTAAGATAGCACTTGCTAAAAGAATGGCTTCATTAACAACCTTAAAAATGAAAATCTGAACGAAATATATACCACACTTCACCCCAATTATAAGAAGTGAAAACTGTAAAATTCCCACTGAGAAGCACTACAGAGAAAGCTTTATGAGTAAACCAGTAATGACACTACAGGTTCTGAAGGATGGAGAAGCAAGAGCATTGAAGCAGACCAACTCTTACAACCTGGAAAACCCAGCCTGGTAAATATCTTAAGGAAGTTCACTGAAATGCAGAGGATGGAACCCTGTAAAGTTATATTTACTAAGAACCTCTTCATCCATTAAAAAAAAAAAAAAGCAAACTCAATGTTTTGTACCTTAAAAAGGGCAAAATATTGATACATGGGAAACTATAAAGATAAAATGGTGTAAGATTCCATTTGTGTAAAATTAAGTATTAATACAATGCAACACAATGGATTCCCAAAATGGATTACTCCCGAGAGCCCCGAGAGTCCCCACGGGTATGAACGGGTGCAGGAGCTATCTTCTGTATTTCAAAGACGTTAATGGAAATTGCATACCTATTTGCAATAAAGATACATAGATGTTCACGTTTGCTTCAGTTAGTTATTAGACCAGCTCAATGCGGTAATCATCAGCTGACAGGCACGTGTTACATACAAAATGCATTAGTACATGTCTTTGATTTTTGAAGAAAAAGCAAGCGAATTATTAATATGCTTTATGGGTATGAGTCAAAATATGGGCGCCTCAGAGGTAGAAAACACAAAATTAAAATTTGTCCTTTAAAGTTGCAAAACCTTGTTGAGATTAGCATGGTGGTTGGCACTAATCTGCTGTGACTGTAACTTAAAACAAAGGGGAAACAGGAAGTTGCAGTTTGCAGGGAGCACACTTACCAATCCTTCGACTGGGTTCTGCCTCTCAACTAGTTTGTTATCCTTTGCACAGTCGTCTTCGGAACAAAAGCTGCCTTCAGGTTTTTGACTTAAAAGGGAAGATGATTTTTTATTTTTTAGCAGGTGCTTCAGAAGTTCATTGCCCGACTCTCCCTTGGCAGCAGGGGCCCCAGCAGACGGGGGAGGACTCTGCCCCGAGGAGACGGGCCCAGCCACCGCTCTCTCTTCGGCCTTCCTCCCCGTCTGCTCCTCCGGCTCAGGCCCGTCTTGGCCCGGGCACCGTGGCTGCGGCTCAGCCGCCTCCGGTTTGACCTCCTCGGCGGCGGTGGGGGTTTCCATGGAGAGCTTATCCGCCTCCGGGTTTGCATAAGTCTGTGGATTTGGAGTTCCCTGGGATGAATCACTGTGGGGCAGCTTGTCTTCCAGTTCCGAACACCGCTGGCCGGCTGCCGTGTTGGGAGCCGATGCGCAGCCGGGCTCCACCGACTCCGGCTCGACTTGCGGAGGAAGCTCGCTGGGGGTGTTCACTGTGGGTGTGGAGGTAGTTTCGGAGACACTCGGGGTCGGTGGAGCAGTTATATCGGAGTGGGGGGTGGATGGCGCCCTGGTGGATTCCACATCCTCATCTTTCTTCTTCTTTCTTGTTCTTTTCTTCCTCCCTTTTTCTTCGGGGATTATGTCGGAATACAACTGGATGAGAGACTGGGCCGATCCTGGGTAACTCTGTCCGTGGGTTGCCACAGGCTCTTGGCCGCACGGGAGACTGCTATTAGCTACTGCCGGTGCCGCGGGCAAAGCAGGAGTGAAAGGAGGCCTCACTGGGGACTGCTGGAAGCCGGCCCCGGGAAGCGCTCCATGCGCCTGCTGGACAGAATGGAAATTTGGGCTTCCACCAGGAATTGAGGGTGAATCAGGAACAAAGGACGGTGGTCCTATCTGCCTTCGCTCGCCAGTCTGCAGGAAAGTCTGGGTGGGAGGGGAGTTAATAGGTCCCTGTTGCATACTCTGCTGCTGTGAGCCCGGCCCCATTTGCTGTTGGTGCTGTGGAGACTGCTGATGGGGCCTGGGAGGCGGGGGGAAGTCACAAGGCAGGTCGGAACCATAGAAGGGCATCTGGGAGCGCAGCGGGCCATGGGGCTGCACCCCCACGCCCTGCTGGAGAGCTCTCTGTCGGTCTACCTCTTGCATGAGCTGGACTCGTTGTCTTTCCTGCTGTTCTCGTAAACGTTCCTTTCGTTCCCGTTCCTGGAAACTCTCACTGAATGGGTTATTGTCATCAAATTCCACCCGTGGTGGTGGTCCACTCTGTGGATTTGCACTGGACACCGTCCCTGCTGCCGGGGTGCAAGTCCTTATTGGTAACTGGGTGACGGGAGGCTGAATCCTAGCAGGATTGAGGGGGAGGTGGGCAGCAGCACTAGCAGGCTGCCACCCAGGCAAACCAGGCATTCTGGCAGGGCTGGTGTGCCCCGAAATGACCGCCGTGTGCTGCAGCGGCTGCGGCACCATGGGGAAGCCGGGCTGGCTCATGGCAGCTGGGGCGGCGCCTGGCACGAGGGGCGGTTGGGGCTGGACACCGGGCATCACGGAAGGCGGGGCCACCGCACGCTGCTGCTGCTGCTGCTGCTGCTGCTGCTGCTGCTGCTGCTTGATCCGGTAATCTTCAATCAGCTCGGCGTGCTCCTTCTGTTGTTTACGGATCTGGAATCATAAAGTCAGGCTTACTCATTTATCTATACTGCAGGTATCACACTCAATCACTGGCTGATGATTACAGTGAGGGTTATACATAAGGCAGATCGTGAAGAAGCGAAAGTATTTTATTTTGCTTAGGCAGTGGCAAAAATCACAAAAAATTCGATTGATAAGCAATAACTAAAGACTGCCAATCTTTTTAATCAGATTTTCCTAAAATCATTTGTAAAACTTCTTTACATATGAAATACCAAAAACAAATTCAAAATCCACTTTTCTGAAATAAATATTTTAAAATTCTTACCGTGAAGTCATAAACTATTTAAGCTACACATCAAAAAGTCAAACAAAATAATAAACAAAGGCTACACAGGAATCAGCAAACTGACCTGCCTTAGAAGTTACATTAATACACAAGGTCAGAATAACCAAGATTTAATTCAAACCCGAACCATTTAAATTAGTTAGGATTTCATTTCTTAAGTATATAAAATCACACAAGATATTAAAACAAGATGAAATACTAGCAGGTACACCACCCCGCTCCCAGGTTAAAAAGATAGGATTGGTGAAACTGTTCGAATTTAAGGGATCACATACTGAAATTATAATTTCTAAAAAAACTGAGGTAATATTTTGAATAGTTCCTAGTCAGCTACTAATAGAAGGACTGACTTGTGTCTGTTAATTCATTCCAAAAAGCCCTGTTCCAGATGCTACGGACCAATCTGAAAAAAGATGCAACCCGTGTCCTCAAGATGCACCCTGCACAGGAAAGGGAGGGAGCGATGCCTGGTGCTACACATGATGCCTATTACACCAGTACACTGAGCCCAGCAGTTCTAAAGTTTTTAAACTTATTTTCTTCAGTTTCTCAGACAGACTAGCGTGTTCTCTGCACAAAATGGTTTTGCTGGGTCTCCAGCAGCTGCAGAACTCTCTTCCTTTCTTCTTCCTGACCAGGTGTCTGGCTGGAACTGAGGAATGACCATGTGACTGGGGAAGCAGTTGGAGTACACGAAAAGTACCTAGAACAGTATTAGGAATACAGAAAGGGGATCATCCACGCCTTTCTCACCACATTTTAAAATACTTTTAAACATGGTATCAGTTGCTTCTCTTAATGAGATTACACTGGATTGCTGGCAACTATACACAGGTGACGTGTTCCATTTTCCAAGTACAGTATGAGCTTCTAAATAGGATTTGATCCATGGATATGCAAACGCCAGGCCGTCATCATAAGGAATTTACAGAAAGACACCAGAGACAATAAAAGTGCTAAAATTACTTTATAAGAAATACCTACCATTAAAAGAATTTTACTTGCAACAAAAACAAAAGAATTTTACTTGACCCACAGAGTAAATTCAGAGAGAAGAACGGTCTCATTCCAGAACTGTCCTAGTTTTAAACAATAGGGATCACATTACAGTCGCCTTGCTGTTGGTCCATTATTGTGGTAGCTATCCCTTAGAGATGAGACATCTGGACCAGAAATCCCTACCCTGATAATCAGCTAGAGGCCAACATGTTATCTACTACTGTGATGACTCAAGAGACTCCTGTGTAAAATGGTGACAATACTAGCTTCTTCAGAAAGTTGTAGAGAAGGTTAAGTAAGACAACGAGTATGAATGTGTTTCCCAGAGTGTTGAGTGCACGGACAGCACTCCAAGTTGTATTTAAGTCAATCTACTCTGGACTCCTTTTCTACTATTAACATTTGGATTGCTTTTCAATTTTCTTTAAAAAATTAAAACTGATAAAAGAAAAACAGATTTTTTGGGTATACAAATCTATGAGCTTTATCGCACATCGAGATTAGCGTAGCCATCACCACAGCCAAGACTTAGAAGAGTTCTGTCACCCCAAAAAATGTTCTCATGCCACCCCTTTATAGTCAAACCCTCCTTCCCCCAACCCTAAGCCCCACAATCACAAAACACTGGCAATCCAAATGATGGCAATCACAAAACATTGTCCATCCTTGTAATTCTGTCATGTCAAGAATGTTATGTAAGTGGAATGTGCACATAACCTTCCAGGGTTAGCTTCTTTCACTCAGTATAAGGCTCCCGAGATCTGTCCAGGTTGTTCTATACCCACAGTCTGTTCTTTTTTACTGCTGTGTACTATTTCAGCGTAGGAACCCATCACAATTTGTCCAACTGTTCATCACTGAAGGATACCTGCGTATTCCCAGTTTTTGGTAACTATATGAATTGAGCTGCTATAAATATTTGTACACAGGTTTTGATGTGAGCCTAAGTTTTTAATTCACCTGGGTAATTACTACAAATGGGCTCTTAACCCATTTTGAACACTACTGTTTTATTTTAAATAAAAATTTAAATCTTACTTCTTTTTAAGTATAACTGTTATTTCAGTAAGAGCATTTTGAGAAACATCTGTTTTATAATGGAAGGTAAAAGCAAAATGGTTTCATTTGGGGCGCCTGGGTGGTTCAGAGGGTTAAGTGTCTGCCTTTGACTCAGGTCATGATCTTGCAGTCCTGAAATCAAGCCCAACGCCAAGCTCCCTGCTCAGTGGGGAGCCTGCTTCTCCCTTTCCCTCTACCCTTCCCTGTCACCCCGCTTGTGCTCATGCACTCCCTCTCTAATAAATAAAATCTAAAGAAAAAAAATGGTTTCATTTTTCAGGAATGCATCTTTTACATAAGATATGCCAATGTATTTTAAGACCAAAATGTTGAGAAGAAATAATAAAAACATTCCATATGAAAAAGAACACCCCGAATACTTCAGATCACCTGTTCCAGCTGTTTCTGAACCATGCTTTGCTGTTCAGTGACGTGCTTGAGCTGTTCTGCATCCTCTTCTGGAAATTCACGCCCAGCTTTCTTGGCAGTACGCTGTTTTGCTGAAAGGGCTTTCTTAGATTTTCTGTGTGCACCAATTTGTTCTTCAAGGTATTTCTGCTGCATCTGAAGAAGCTGTTGGGTCTCCTGAAGCCATTCTTCATACTGCTTACGCTGTGAATCATCTAAGGAAAAAAACGAAAAATTCATCTGTGTTAATTTTCTAAAGGATCTAACCATGTAAAAGTTATACAAATCCATTTTGTAAGGAAATGTAGTTTCACCATGACCTTGTAATGAATGTCATGAAAACATAATACTAAATATTAGACCATAATGTAACTATCAAATACGAGACTTTAGAAAAATATTTGAGGAAACCAAAAAATGCATGTTCTTAGTACACGTTAACTTCATACTTAGAAATACTGTAAATCCAATCTTTGACAACCAGAAGACTTTTATCTAATGGAATGCTTTTCATTACTGAATTCTCTAACCCACAAGCCAAGCTATCTATTAAATTATATGTGTATTAATTCAACTTCACAGAATGTAAATATTTTTGTTTTTTTTTTAAGACATTTTTTTAAATGTTTTGAAGAAACAAAGTTAGGTATATACTATTACCAGAGCATGGATTAGGTATCATTTCCCATGCTAATTTTCCTAAGTTTATAAGGTTTTTCCTATTCCTTAGTAGAGAAAAAATATCCTAAACTTTGAGGAAGGGAACCTAAACTCTTTTAGAAGGGACCAACATGAAGTCTATGTTTTATAAAGGAAACCCATAAGTTAAAAACATTGGTAACTTTTATTAATTTTGTAATTTATATTTCTATAAATAAGCAAAGGTATGGAATAATTATTAAACAGGTAAAATCTTCTCTACTTTTATGACTGTCATAAATATCTCCCCAAATAGTTATATCTCTTCATTTTGTACCAATATTCCTTCTTTATTCTTTAAGGGCACTTTACGTCACTGATGCCAAATCCCAAAAACCAAACAAAACAAAAAAGTCATCTTATGGTAGTAAAATTCAAAATATACCTTTTGACTCACTATAAGACAAAGAAATGAATAAATACAATTCCAAGAAGGACATTAGCTGAAAAACTACATCAATGATAACAGAATATTGTCATACAATAAGAATCCAACCAAAGCCAATGGGCACAATAAAGCCAGAAAAAGCCAGTTGGTTATAGTAGCATACTTGTTTTTAATGCAAATATGTACTCAAATTATAATTATGATTAAACGCAGGGGTTAATTTCAAAAGGTCAGACTTTGGGTTTGTTCCTAAACCCAGAAGTTCCAGTCCATGTATGAACTTGAAATCTAGTCTACTAAATTTGAAGGGCATTTTTCAAGAACAGGCTTTTTCACAAGATTTCAGAAGTTCTGCTTCTGGTAGAATGAGACCTACCGCAAGGAAAGCCTTTCTGGTTTCTGGAACCAGGAGAGCAGAGGTGAGCAAAATGAAAAATAATGGTGAAAAAAAAGTTAGCTAAACAGTCTGAAGATTTCAGAAAGGTTCAGTTTGGGGAGAGCTGTAAATACTATCCTGAACCACCTTGGGACCCCTGAAGATAACTAGAAAGGATTCCATGGCGTCCTGCATCCTTGACCTTCACACCATGCTGCTAACCCAACTTATTTCTAAGCATATTCCCTTTGTTGTTCCCATTTAGTGTCCTTGTCACTTAGGCAGACAGTCATTAGAACAAGTGGTTTAATTCTACAGATTGTAAAGTGCCCAATCTATATATAAAAACAGTAACAACAATATTGAAGAGAATGGGGAAGATGGCATTTCTGTATTAAAATATTGATCTCTAACTAGAATTCTTCATGCACAGAGAAAAAGAACAATGAAAATACATCCCTTCAGAAACGGATGTCTAATAGGGCAGTGATGTTCCATAAAAGATGAGGGCACTTAGACTTAAAATAACGCATCTACACTAACTCCAATTTTTTTTAAGAAGAACACAAATATAGCGCAAACAAGCAATCCCCAGAGAACACATAACTTATTAGATTTATACTTACTGACAAAGCCTGGACCAAAATTTGGAGGATTAGGCCTAGAAATCTGATGTGTTATACTGCCATCCTAAAATAAGTAAAATTTACAAATAGGTTTATTCCACATTTCAGTTAAAGGGGGGAAAAAAACTTAAAAAAAAGAAATAGAAAAAAAGAAAAAGAAATGGAAGGAAAAACCCCCTTAATCTCCTATGATATCTTTAAAGCTTTGATTTTTTTTAAAAAAGTAGGATGAATTTTGTAGTGACAAATTAATTTCTGAAAATTTAAAGCTATCTCTGAACTGTTTTATTTTCTAGATTTTAGTTGAAAAACAATTATGTTTGAGGTAAGGGATTACTCATCAGAAATATAATATTAGGGCAAGTCAAATATCATTAGTACTTAGCTAGAGATCCACACAAAATCCCACTTTTTGATGAAAGCTACCTGGCTTTTTCTGTAATTAAGACATAAATACAGGTTCCAGATTCACTAAAATCCATTCTATAACACAGAGTTATTTACAAACAAGAAATACTATCCCTAACGTGCACAAATAATAAAATAAATATACACTCACTAAAAATATTTGTCTTATTCTCTAATTAAATATCTTGTTTCTTTCAGGGAGACTGAATAGTTGTTAACCTAACAACTCCCTGGCAACACGCTGATAAATAAAATTAACTTTGAATAAAACATTTACTCAGTTGTTACAAGTTGTGTTAGATATGAGCTGCACACAAGGTAACAATTATGCACGCTACCAGCAGCCAGAATACTTCACGAAATCCTTATAATACTGCAAAGCAGGTGGCGTAACATTTGACAAATCAGAAAACAGGGGTTAAAGAACTTGCCCAATGTTGCACAGTAAATTCACAGTGTAACTGAGATTTTTTTTTTTAACTCCGCTATGAAGTCTATGCTTTCTCCACTGTATCAGATGGTGCCTCTCTCTTCTTTTAATAATGAAAAGAATGTAATTATCAGCATGGTAAATCTAAGGCACGACTGTGATGGCAAAAGAGAAAATGTCAAAAGACATAGAGTAAATAGCTTTCTCTTTTTTTTTCTAGGCAGATAACTTGAAAAAAAAAAAACACCTTATGAAATGAACAGTTCTACTTTCCTGGACACTGCTTGACACTAAACATTTAAATATTACACTTAAAAAGCTGATTATTATGAATGGAAAGTATCTTTAAAAACGGAATGATTCCAAGGAATAAATAGCAGAACATGACTATCGATAGCCAAGTAGAATGATTATAATCTATTTTGCAGTTTCACATGTCATGGATTAATTCCAAAATGCAGGACATGAAAATATTCTTGTGGAGTTGAAAGTAAATAAAAGCAAAACCCAAAGCCCTAAGAATTTGGTTTTCCTCCAAGTGACTTTCTAACTCATAAATATAGAGGTCCTTTCAGAAACTGTCAATGTTTTAACCTCAGATTAGCTTTCCTTTAAAAAGTAATAAAATGGCTTTGTTTCTGCTAAGCTGAGAATGTTCTCCAGCAGCGTTTTAAGGTTTCTACTGCTTTCTAAAAGCGGCCTCACTCTATAAAGAGTAGGGTTTGGTGAGAAACCCAGGAAAGCGTCCCCTCTTGGGTGACTAGCGACAAGCAGCAGTACCTGCGAGATTGCCTGGGGGAGGAGACTCTGCCCTTCACCAGTTTGCGCTCCAGTCACGGACTGGCCCATAAAGGGGAACCTGTGAAAAGGAAGTTCTAAGTATCAAAATGATGAGCATTTAGAATGAAAATTAGTTTAAGTGCTTTACAATTTCCTCTTCCAGGGGAGAAAGAGCAATGGCATCAAAACCATGTATGAAAGCCCCATTTTGTGGTGTGGGCCTCACCCTGCAGCTCGGAGGTGTGGACTCTTTCTACTCCCACTTCTGAGGAGAGAAAGATTCGGAGGTTACTTAACTTCTACCACAAGGACCAAGCATCTGGGATAAGAAGCCAACTAGGCTGCTCCCGGGATTTCACTCTCGATTACAGGACTCGCTAGGCCTTAAAATAAAATTAATTCAAGTTTTCATTTACTACATACATTCTTAGAAAATTACTTCATGTTCCAATTATTATTGGCGGGGAGTGGGGGAATGGACAAAATAGTGGAGGCAATTAAGATATACAATCTTCCAGCTCCAGAATAAAAATAAGTAAGCAACAGGGAGGTAAGAATGTAAGCGGAGGGAATACAGTCAATAACACTTTAACAACTTTGTATGAGGACAGATGGTAACCAGGCTTATTGCGGTGGCCATTTCATAATGTAGATAAATATCAAATCACCATGGCTATGTACCTAAAACTAATATGATATGTAAAAGTCAATTATTCTTCAATAAAAAAATAATTGGTAGCTTATTTTTTATTTCAAAACAAAAGATGTATCTCAATTTACAAGTTTCATAGATTTTTGTACATTTCTATAACTAATGTTAAGGCAAATCAAAAATTTGTCACTAACCAAGAACAAGGCTATATGGTTAAAAATGTGTGGTCTGTTAAGTGTCTGACTCGATTTCAGCTCAGGTCATGATCTCAGGTTGTGAGATGGAGCCCAGTGTTGGGCTTGGAGCCTGCTTATGACGTGCTCTCTCCTCCTCTCCCTCTGCCCCATGCACCGCCATGAGTGCATGCCCTTTCTCTTTCTCTCTCTCTCTCATTCTAAGTAAAAATGTTTGGCAAAATGTGACTTATTCTAATTAGAGCTACAAAAATTTCATAGAAACATTACTGCTTTGGGGTGCCTGGGTGGCTCAGTGGGTTAAAGCCTCTGCCTTCGGCTCAGGTCATGATTTCAGGGTCCTGGGATAGAGGCCCACATCGGGCTCCTGCTCAGGAGGGAGCCTGCTTCCCCCTCTGCCTGCCTCTCTGCCTACTTGTGATCTCTCTCCGTCAAATAAATAAATAAATAATCTTTAAAAAAAAAAAAAAGAAAGAAACATTACTGCTTTAATGAAAACACTTTCTCCAGAGTTACCAAATGCTTTAATGTAACAAGCGTAATTTCCAAATTATGTATCAAATATTACACATTAGTACCTAGATACTATTACAATTTAGAACATATGCTGTTTAACTTTTTACTGTTTTTTCTTTCTTTAAATTTATATATCAACCTCCTGTCCCCACTACAGCCTGATCTGGAATGACCTCTGGATCCAACTACCACTCACTGTCTATCACCCTCAGTCAACACAGCACACTGCTCAAGGAGGGACTATCACTCTTCTTCAAAGCACTTAGCAAAAGAGCAAACCAAACCCTACAACCAACTAATGTACCAACGTGTCTCTCACTGGTAGAGGCATCAATGCTGAAAGGTCAAGGTCTGATTCGGAGGCTCCTATTTTTTTCTAATGTGAGGTCCCTACTTTAAACTAAGTGCTGAATGACATGAACTTTTCCTCCTATTCTGACTACAGCAGCAAACTATACTATTATTAGCAGTGTCACAACTTTATCACCAGTAGAATTCACATTACTTTCATAACAAAAGTTGCTGCATGTACCTAATTTGGTCACTTAGGTTCATCATTACATACTATGAAATAATGGTAGTTATTAGACCTATCGCTCAATCTGTTAATGCATTAAGGAACACATATATCATAATTTTAAATTTAAATAACTATTTTAAATATAATTGATTCCTTACACTACATTTTATGGTTTTGCATCTAAAACGAGAAGTAATTCAAAGGCTTCACAGGAATGTCAATAATGTTCATGGCAAAAAAGTTAAAAACCCCTGTGATAGAGAAAATGTGGTAACAGATGCTGTGTAATAATGAAAATCATTAGAAATGACTTTACTTTGATCTCAACAATGTTTCTGGACCATTTCCAAAGTATTTCAACAACGGAAAGGAACTATACCTTTTAGGATTCCCAATTTACCTGAAATAACATGTTTATCTCAAATTCATGTGGATTTTATATTCAATTCCATAATCATCCATAATTCTTTTTGTGAAAGAAAGTTCTTCAACAAGATAAGCTAAACTGAGGCTCCATGCCTTCTCTATTGACAGAGATTCTCAACCACAACATACGTTAAGAATAATTCATGGTGCTCATCAAAAATATGGACACACCAGCACCATTTCCAGATATTCTGATTCAGGAGCTCTGCAGGTGAGTCAATGAATCTGAACTTTAAAAAAAAAACCAAAAAACCACACAATTCTGATGGCGGTCCATAATCAAAACTTGAGAAAGACTGCCCAGAGGTTACCTAATATACCTTCAGGGGCATAAGTACGCTAAATTTCAAAAATTCAGGTTTTTGAGTTACTATATGTTTCTTCTAGGAACTAGTAATATTTCATGTACTTCTTCATGCACAGTAAAAATGAGAAACATCTTCACCTACCTGTTCATAACCATTGGTGGCATGCCCATATTGTTTTGTGCCATTACTTTATTTATGCCTTTAAGGGCCACCATTTTGGCTTTCATTATAGGATCTGTAATTGCATCAAAATCTAAAGAAGAAATATTTTAAAGTTACTTATTTCATAGTATGTGGTTCAAGTAACACTAAGAGGTAATTTAACTATCGCAAACATCATGTAATTTACAGACTCTCACTCCTTATTATAATAATCACTGTTACAGGTTTCTGTACTAGGTAAGGAATCATGAGATAGGAAAAACCTCATCCTGAATCTGATCTCATCTCAGTAATCTCTACTTGCATAATGCTTGCATACTTCAGTTGTGTAAAAATCAGAGCAAGAAGCTTGCCACATTTAAGGAAGATGGTAGCAATGATCTAAAGCAATGCAATTCCTCTCCATATAAAATTTTGCAAGGCTGATCAGAATGACTTTAGTGATGCAATATCATGGACAAGAAATGGCAGTTATTTCCAATACTAAGGAATTCCATGAAGCCTAGTTATCACTTTTTAAAAGAAAAATGTATCTATTTCTTGAGGGTATACCTTTGCAATAAGGATAGGCTACTGAAAAAACGACCTCTTTGCACATAGATGAAAAAGAAATGCCCCCCCAATATGACAGAATTGGTAATGCCTATAGGCCAGAGCGTCAGTTTTACTGTTTAGAAGAAAGCATTCCTTTGACATGTGTGCTCTGACTGTGAAGCTTTACTACTGGAGGCCCTTAGGTATTTTAATTGTATTGCTATTTTATGGTTTTTGTGTTTCTTTCAAATTAATAAAGTATCGGAAATGAGTAAAAGAGCTTGACATGAAAAACTCTGCCGAGCATTCACCGTGTACCAAAAATAGCAAGCAGTTTATTTCTGTCATGGTTTCTTTAAATTCATCTTTCAGTGATTCTGGAAATGCATGGTAATAATGGTTAGAAGGAACTAAAAGAGACCCATCTGATTTCTGTTACACAACACCATAAGCAATAAAAGTGAGAAGGTCTGAAGCTCAGAGCTTTGAATCTCTTGATCCCTGGGAGGAATCTAAAACTCCTAATTGCTTCCATTTTAAAGCTGAATGAGGAACAAAAATATGACCCTCATTGCTCTGGTCCACGTGCAATTTTAATACCGAAATCTTGGAAGCTTACTGCACGCCACCCTAATGCCCACAGCAATCACTGAAATCCAAGGGAATGCCTACCGATATTAGGGAAGAATGGCTCTGACCGCTGACGAATCATGGCTTGCATCTGTCTCTGCTGTTGTTGTTCTTGCCTCTCTTGATCCAGAAGATCCTGTAGAAGTAAAGGCTGTTCCTCTAGAAGGAGGGGCCTCTCTCTATTCTGCTGGGCTAATGTCTGAGGGACCATTAGCTGCTGGGGTCCAGACATGCTACTGGTACCAGACTGGTTTGTTAGAGACGCAGTTTGATTTGTAGGTTTTCCGGTCCCAAAGCCATGATTAACTGCTGACTGCCCCTGAACGAATCCTGGATTTACCTGCACACCCTGAGGAATAGTATGGTTTACTCTAGAGACTACTGCCACATTAGAATTCACGGTACCATCCAAAACGTGACCAGGTGGTGTCATCAAAGGAGGCGGCAAACTTGACACATGATTGGATGGTGAGGCTGGCAAAGTTGGTGGTGGAGACCCCAATGGCCTAACGTCTGCATTATTGGATTTTTCATTAGCAAGTAAACTTGAGAGAACTGGAGTTGATCCAGTTATGCCACAAGAGTTTATTACGTCCTCGGTGGGCAGCTGAGTGGAGCCACGAACACCACTTGGGTTGGAAGCAGTAGTTTCTCGATTAGCTCTTTTCTCAAGTAGGTCTGTGTCACAGGACGGCAAGGAAGCCTTCTCTCCATCATTTATGTCTGTGTGAGCAGAAGCCTGTGAGCGGGGAGTGTCAACATTATCCTTACACTCATCACTTTTCTCACTTTCACATTTGGTTTCCCCTTTAGAATTTGGAGATAGTACTTCTGTTTTTATCTCACTAGCACCTGTGGATTTTTTCCATGGAGTATGTTTATCAGGAGGAACCACAGTTTTGTCCTCTTGCTCCTTTTTTTTTGGTTCAATAGATACACATTGATTATCTATCTTATCATCGATCGGAACATTAAGGTCTAGTTCCTCATTAAACATGCTTTTCTTATCTCCTAGGTCAAGTTCTGGATCTGTATATGCAATGAGATCAAATTCTCCTGACTTTAAGAGGTCATCCAGGTTGGGATCATTAGTTTCCAAATTACCTAAAGTATCCAATTCATCTCCCTTGCCATCTTCTGTATCTAGATTTAAATTTTCAAGATCTTCATCATCCAAGTCTTTGACTTCAACCCCCTCAAGATCTTTAACATCTAGTTCCTTTACAGATGGGTCATCAGAATCAAGTTTTTCTTCAAGACCATCAGAAGACTGGGTGGTTATCTGTAAACTATCAGATGTTGTTTCAGCTGGTGTAGATGTTGACAAAGAGGCCTCTGAAAATTCACCACCTACGGGATGACTTAGAGACCTCATGACCATAGAAGATGGATGGGCAGGATGACCTTGGTCTTGCTGAGATGGTGGCACTTGTTCCAAATTTGGATGCAGAGGCAGCTGAGCTGGTAGACCTTGAGAAGGTCGTCTCAAGGGCTCCGCATGTCTAGGGCCTGGAAAGTCAGGCCGGGGAATAAAGTTTCCATGTCTTGGATGAGAAGGTGCCTCTATGATGCTGCCGGGAGCAGCAGTGAAGGGCAGCCGTGGCCTTCCATCAGGGGCCCTATGCCTCAGTTCAATAAATGCTTGGCCCAGTATGTTATGCTGCTGAACCGGCAGACTCTGTGGTGGAAAATGCTGAGGAAGGCCAACTGGATTATTCATCTGTGAGTTGTTTAAAGGCCTCGGCATGTCTACAGATACAGATCTTCTCAGCTGTGGAGGAACCCCAGATCCTTGTATTTGTTGAGGAGGTACAAGGAAGCGTTCCTGACTTGACAGGGTACCATGACTACCTCCTGGAAATCCAAATCTTTTAAAAAAAAAAAAAAAAAAAAAAAAAAAGGAAAATTTTTAATATTTAGAATCATGCTGAATTTAGAGTTAGGCTGAAAAAGGAAGAGCTTTAGATTAAACTCTTATACAAAATTAATGTTGCCAAATACAACGACTTAGCAAAACAAAATTATCGCCATTAGAAAGCACTTACAAAGTATCTATACACAAGTAATTTTTGTTAAGTACCCTATAATGCTCACCATATCTGAGCTCTAAAGGTATATAATCTAAGACAACATAAACAAAGACAAACTGCCAATAAGCAGAGGGAATCGAATGTTTAGAAATAAGCATAATACTACTGGAGTAAGAGTCCCTTTTTTCTTTATTTAAGGAGACTATAAGGAAAGGCTGATATGGTGGGAGGCAGGGGTGGTGATGCTTGAAGAAGGCAGGTGGTCTAACGAATTATACTGGAGAGGCTTATAGGCCTCTGTCCTTGAGAAAACAAAGGCATGGGTATGATGACTGGATAGACTAATCTATTTGCTAGAAAGGGGTGATGACAGGAGGCAGTAAGAGATGAAGAATGCTAGGCATCACCTGTAAAAACTTAGCAGATGAATAAATTATAGGACTATTTTTATTATTTATACTGTACCTCATCCTAGAAAAAAATTAAAGGCAATTTATAAATAAATATGAAACAGAACAACAGGCATAAATTATAACTGAGGAAGAAAAAAGGAAAATCGGGTTAAGGCTATCATGGAGCTAGGTATTAGACTAAAAACACATACATGACAAAACCAAAGCATACCCTAAAGAACTCTCTATTGGAACACGTTTGGCTTTGACCCTTGTACCAGCCACTTCACACAAGTAAACAAAGATACCACTAACTTCACAACCCTCCCTCAAGGAAAGGTCCTCAAGGAAAACAGCCCATCAATTTGGAAATCTCCACAGTTACTTACAATGTAAATTAAAATGGAAAATTTGGGGTGAAGACAATGCTTACTCATCAGACCCCAGAAAGCTTTGACAGAACATGGCAGCTCCATGCTAGAGATCGGACTGGTAGAAGAACTACTCCCTGTGGCTACAATGTAAACCTAACAGTCAATAGTTCATAACAGAGGGAAGGTTTTAAGAGTCTGTAGAGTTCTCAGAGGTTAAAAAAAGAAAACTCCATGACCTCTCATGAGTGGAAAAGAACACTGATTATATCTCAAAGGAAACAAAAAGCAAAAAGCATTAACAGCCTTTTAGAAGTAAATTCATTTTTCCATTCCCTTCTACCAGTTTAAATGTGGCATGAAATTAAAAGCACTACCTGAATCCATGCGGCCTCATCCCCATACCAGTAACGTCAGGAGGATAGGGTCCACGTGGATCCTTTGGGAAAACTGCATATCTGGGTCCTAGAGGAGGGACGACGGGCGACGTGATGCTCCCGGGATAGGGGGGTGGAGGCCTGCTGAAAGCCTGGCTGATGCTCTCAGGCTGCCAGCGTGGCAGGGACACCGCGTGAGGCACCGCCGCCGGATCCTGCGACCCTTTCTCCTGTCGGCCTGCCATCTTCTTCTGCTGCTGCTGCTGGAGAATGATTTCCCGTAACTTCTGCCGCTGGACGGGAAGAAACAACAGTCATGGGGCATCTGATAATGAACGGATGGCTTTTTAAGTCCAAATACTTCCAATATGTGACTATGGTGATGCTTAAAACATCTCAAGGTTACAAGCTTGATAAAACACCAGTTATACTTAACTATTTAACAGGTTATAAAAACAAAGTAATAATTTGGGTCCTTTTCCCTGCCACACAAGAATCATAAAATTGAAAGTTTTCTTATTTAGGAATTCCCATACTAATTCACGAAGATAAAAAATGAGACGCAGACTAAATCAAATTCAACTGCATTAATTTTACCAATTTCATTTTTCTTCTTTGCAGTATGACAAATTCTACAAAATAAGATAAACTTTAACATCTGTGTAGAAATTACTCAGTTTGTGAAATGAACAGCTTTCTCAAATAACACAGTTAAAACATCTGTGAAGATAAGATATGTTTTTTACCTGTCTCAATTTCTCTGTATCTGCTTGTGACATATTCACGGTATTCTGTGTATCAGTGACTCCTGAAGTTGGTACAGGTCCAGGAAGATGGGAGACACCGGAAAACTGCTGGCTTTGAGAACTCATTGGAGAGTTTGATGGGGCACTGAAGCTCCCCTCCGAGCCAGGCCTTGACTGATCAACAGTATCGTGAGCGACTTGACTTGTTCCAAAAGAGTCAGACTGAGATCTCGGAGTCATTGGAGGCTGATCGTAGGGGTCACGAGTAGCAGATGGGGACACTCGGCTAAACGTGTCTGAAATACCAGGTCCAGGTGGCCTAGGCGCTTGGGAACATGCATCAGGTGGCCTTATCAATGGGCCAGATAGAGCTGCTCCTCGATTTTGTGCTGCTTGCAGGAAAGGATCCTGATTTGGCATGAGGACTGGTCTTGTTATTGAGGACCTAGTAAAAGCCTCCGAAATCCTTGGCCTTGGTGTTGCTGGTGGCTGAGAGTAAGGAACAGAAATCCCAGGTCTTGGTGTTCCAGGGGGATGGGCATACGGATCCGAATGCCTCTGATTAGTGGCAGATGTAACAAACAAGTCTGCCTGTGAAGACGGCCTCGGGGTGGGTGGCTGCTGACTGTAAGGGTCAATCGTGGTGGGCCGGGGAGTTCCAGGAGGTTGGGAGTAAGGGTCTGGGTTGGAGCGAGATGTTCCTGAGGGTTGGGAGTAAGACTCTACAACAGGTCGTGGAGTTCCTGGTGGCTGGGAATATGGGTCCTGAGATGTTGGCCTCGATACGGTTCCAGGCTGGGAAAAAGCCCTTGAAGGATGGGCAAAAGATTCATTCATTGCTGGATGTGGGGTGAGGGGAGGCTGGCTATATGGGTCACTTGACTGGTTATGAGGAAAGTTATCTACAGGTCTTGGTGTTAAAGCAGGTCTCTCATAAGGATCAACAGACAATCGCCTTGGTGGCTGTGACACTGCTCCATAGGGATCCTGGGAAGATGGAGGGGGCTGCATTGGAGTCTTAAAAGGTCCAGGACCCCCATCAAGAGGGGCAGGTGTCAACAAGGGCCGTGTGTATGGGTCAGCTATCCGTTGTCTTTGAAACACATCTGTCCTCGGAGATGGTTTAGTAAAGTGATCATTGGTTCCAGCTGCGAGAGGACCTTTTGCAGTTTGTTCAGAAACTATAGGAGAGCGGGGGAGGCCCAAGGGTTTGGGAAACTGATCTGTCATCATGGGTCTAGGTGTGTCTGGAGGCTTTGCATAGGGGTCACTATTGGTTGTGGAGGAAGAACATAAATCTCTGACTGGGGACGGCCTATTTGCTGTCGTTTCACTCATCTGAGCAGGCCTAGAGACTGAAGGCAGAGGGGCACAGCTGTCCGCCAGCGTAGCAGAGTTTCTTCTGGAAAAACTATGGCCCCCAGGAGGAGGTCGTGGGGTACCGACCATTTTTGCATAAGGATCCATCGGAGACGGTGGCCGGGAGTGAGAGGATCCCGGCGAGAACACCTGCGGTGAGGCTGGCTGACAGGCCTGAGACTGCGGTCCCTCCTGAACGGGCACGCGGGACGGGGCTGCCACGGGAGGAGGGGCCTGTGGTTTCACAAACACGTCATCGGAGGACGCAGAGGTGGGGGTGCTGGGGAGCTGCTTCGGAAAGAGGTCTTTATGGAATGACTGTGCAGGAGACACGTTTCCATTGCCCGGCTGGGGGGTCAAGGGGCTCTGCATCCCGCTGCTGGGTGTGTCCGAGCCGGACTGGGCCAGGAGGGGCTGGGCCCCGAACTGCTGCTGCTGCTGCTGCTGCTGCTCATTCTTGACCTGCTCGAGCTTCTGCGTGGCTTCGATTTTAGCTTGCTGCTTACTTTTCTGACGCATTTGCTGTGAAATAGGAAAGAAAAAGCAATCACATGGTTGAGAAAAAGAATGTAACAGTCATGGGAGGAAAAAAGCGACAGAAAATTAATTTATTTCATGTCACCAGTTACCAGACTGGGTCCAGATTAGATTACAGATTCCTGAAGACGAGACATGACCATGCAGCACAGGGCACCTCGCTTACGCCGACGGCAGTATGTCGTTTACAGTGTTTCAATGAACTTCCCGAATCAACTTATAGTTTACTGAGAAAGGGAAGTCTATTTTTAATCTCATTTTTATATTCTAATAAGAACTATCTTCTGAAATAATGGCATAAATGGCTCTCCTCTCAAAAAGTAAAAATGCGGGCGCCTGGGTGGCTCAGCGGTTTAAAGCCTCTGCCTTCGGCTCAGGTCATGATCTCAGGGTCCTGGGATCGAGGCCCACATCGGGCTCTCTGCTCGGCAGGGAGCCTGCTTCCTCCTCTTTCTCTGCCTGCCTCTCTGCCTACTTGTGATCTCTCTCTCTCTGTCAAATAAATAAATAAAATCTTTAAAAAAAAAAAAAAGTAAAAATGCAATTTAAAAGCAAATTATTAAGAACAAAAAACACATACCTGTCTAAATTTCCACTCCTGTTCATGTTCTGACTCTCTCTGCTTCAGTGGGTCTTTAAAGAGGTCCGAATCGATGCGAGAACCGGGGTCGATGCTGTCCTGCTGCTGCTGCCTCTTCAGGGGATCGTTCGACATCTGTACTTTATTAATGCGCAAAGCAGCCCTGTTATCTCTGGCTTTTTGCTTTGAAAAGAGAAGGAAGTTATATTCCAGCAAATGTAACATGTTTCAAGAAACAAAACAAAGTAAAACTATGATAAACTTTCTATGAAAAAGTTGGGTTCAACAGTTGAAAAGAGCTTCCAGACTCTCGTGGGAAAGCCCCTGGACAGTACCCCGTCTTCTCCCATTTTTAATGCACGTCACCTCAGCGGGGGTTGGGTTTCCATCTCTCTGTCTGTACCAAGCTGGCTGTACTGCACCCAGTAAGCTACTATTTTCTATCCTAATTGTTAAGGACCCTTCAAAAATGGAAAAATTACTCCCCTGTAATTGAGAGAAAAGGAAAACATCAAATTAATCCTCTAAATCTAAAATCTGGAATTTGAAGCTTAGCATTAAAGAAAACAACTGAGAAATACTAAAAATATCCTGCCATTACCTTACTACAGTCAAGCTAAAACAAAACAAGGCATTATCAACACATCAAAAACATTATTTTGCTTTACCCTAGCAATCAAGATCTCTGACAAAATGCACTGTAGGCCAAGCTGGAAAATAAATCCATATATTTTTCAAAACAATAATGTCCATTTGATTTGCTTTAAAATGGAAGCAAGGATTTGGATCCAGCTGACAATCTTAATCTGGCTCTTTGGGAGAAAATAATTCGCCATCTGAACTGTGACTCTTACTATAAAATACCCTGACTATTCCTCACAAAGTTCATGTTTCAAAAGCCCCTTAAAGGTGTCTAGGTAGGTCTCTTTCAAGATACACAAAGATTCTTCACTAAACCTAACACAAAAAAAGCTTATTATAGAAGAAACTGAGGCACACTAATGCAACCTCAAAAGTAGCACTCTTTCAAAGAGATAAAAGAATTTTTAAAAGAAATGAGGGGTGTCTGGGTGGCTCAGGTGGTTAAGCATCTGCCTTCAGCTCAGGTCATGCTCTTGGGGTCCTGGGATCAAGCCCTGCATCGGGTTCTCTGCTTAGCTGGGAGTCTGCTTCTCCCTGTGTGAGTTCTCCCTCGCTCAAATAAATACATTTTTAAAATCTTTTTTTTTTTTAGAAAGTGAAATGAATTAAACATGCTCCTGAAATAACTGATTTCGATCTTCAGTATCCTGGTTCTAATTAACTAGCTTATAAAAACACCCCATTCTACCTAAGACATAATAAATTAGGAAATCACTATAAAAACAAAACTGTTTATTAGTTATGCAAGTATTAATATGTATTTTGTACAATGGTAAATCTTTTTATTAACCTAAGACAATAAAAGTAAGGCTCAGGTCTTGTGTTTAAGACTACAGGGACACCTGGGAGGTTTCGTCAGTTAAGTGCCTGCCTTCGGCTCAGGTCATGGTCCTGGGATCAAGTCCCACATTGGGTTCCTTGCTTAGCGAGGAGCCTGCTTCTCCCTCTGCCTGCCCTCCCCCTCCTTCTGCTCTCTCTCTCTTCCTCTAACAATTAAATAAAATCTAAAAATAAATAAATAAATAAAAAGAATATGATACATGGGAGTTCTGGTAAATACCACATAAGGCGCTCTTTCCTGGGAGCTCGCTTTTCTCCACAGCTTGGCAATCTGCTTCACTCTGGTAGTCCAGTCTGCAACAGAAAAGCATGGTGCACACATTTACAGAGCCAAGGTCAGGATGCATCACCAGGCAGTGCTGACAGCTCAACTTAGTCTGGCTGTATTCTCCTAAAATGAGTGGCCCTAAGTTCAGTTCTTTGTACAGCATAAAGTTCCAGACACACAGTAGGCCAAACAAATACCTGCCAAATGAAGTGTTACCTTATTAACCATCTCACTTGTAGAGTGGGGAAACTTTTAAATCAAATGGGCTGAGCAGCCAAGATAAAGTTAAGCCAAACATAACAAGTTCCCTGTACCATGAAAGATGCTACTAGATAGAACCAAAGCTAAGAGTTTTGTGAAACGTCTGTACTCAAGAGAAGTCTATCAATCTGACCCAAAGAAGTAATCACAATTATAAATAAGAATCTCACCAGCATTTGTGCACAACAAACATATAGAAAACTAATAATTTCAAGTCTTTTCTATGAAATTCACAGTGTCAGGACAGTAAACAAAGTAAAATATGGGTGAAATCAACAGTGATAAATGTAGAAATGATTTAGCCATTTAAAAAAAAAAGTTTAAAGAAAGCCAATGAAAATGGTGACATAGCAATAGCCTTAACATGGTATCTCATGGGGTTCTAGAATCACACGGGAAATTACTAAAGAAAATTACTTTAAAAAAAATCATAGCTCTACTCTAAGGATAATGTACACTGACACAAAGTGACTTAATAGAGCCAGATACGCTCATCTGTACACAGCAAATGAAGGTGGGATAAAACAGTATTTGAAAAGAACTTATATTCCTCTAATAAGACAACCCTATACTAAACCACTGACTTTTACTGTTGGACTAGGTAACATTTCTATACATAATGAATAAAATATCACAAAGAGGCACCTAAAAGACAGGTGTCATCTGTAAGAAAACCCACTTCTGGGTAACCCCCACGTAATTTAAAAGAGCTATATGCTGGCTGCAGGGAAATAAATAACCATAAGACAGAGTGTGAGCGCCCTTTTCCATCCTGGTCTGTCTGGCAATACAAACTCACCAGAATTCACCAATGTTTGCTTAAAAATATTCTGTAAGTGACATTCCATTCATCCAAATAGCTCATCCTCTGGTTAATCAGAATTTTCAAAAATGGTGCCTTTATACCATCCAACTTTCTCAAACAGGCTGGACCGTTGGGGAGACGGGAAATACTACTGAGTTAGCTTGGCTGGGAACAGAGTCTGAGAATGGAGTCTGATTTAGCCTAACAGTACTCTTGACTAAATGTTAAGTTCCTGTTCTAGGATGATGATGATGATGATGATGATGATGATTTTGGGAGAGTTACATGTTTAGTATAACACTGAGTTCCACATTTAGGAAGACTGCTAACAACTGGAAAATAGATTATTTCATTAACTGAAATTAACTTTTAGGAAATATACAAATGGATATAGGGTCTAGGACTGAGAAAATGCAAGATCTTTCCAGACATCTGTGAATCTTCACACTGTACACAGTCATACCTGATGAAATTTAATGTTGATACAGTCTTTCTACTACAGTAACAAAAACAACAAACAGGCATTGCACATGCAGGAAAGCTGGTAACACAGACAGCAATACTATATCCGTGAATTACCAGGGAATTCTTCCTTCAGATTGGGGAAATTAATGTTTGTGTAGAGAACTGGGGCTACTGTTGCCATTTCACCCAGAGCCTCCTCCTTCTCCCACTTCAGTGTACTTCTCTGGGCGTTTGACATTGTATCGTTTTCTCCTTCCCCCGTGGGAGCTGATGATGTCCAAGAGCTGTTAGGATCACTTGCCATTGGATTAAATGCTGGATTTTTATCCCTGGGAAATAATAAATAGCTTCACTTCATACACATAAAATTACTTCCTAAATACTATGGTCAAGTACAATTTCCTTAAGACCTCTTCTTATTATAAAATAGCTAAAACGTTAGCTAATTTTAAGCAAAGATCACAATATATGTAACATACATTTATACAGTACACAGTAACTTAAAACAGACCAATTAACATTTTTATAATAAAAATTAGTGTAACTTAAGTTTCCATGGAAAATGGAGCCTATGATACCTGGCATCAGTGTAAGGAGATTGTGCTATGGCAGAGAAAGTTCCCAATCCACTTCCTGGAGGCAAAGAATTGTGTGGGAGATGAGCACTGGGTCCAATAAGGCCATTCATGAGTGGCATCCGGGAAAAAACATCTTTAAAGAAGAAAACAACAATGCAGTTTGCATATTATTCATGAATAATTTTTTAAAAGCAGCTTATTTATAAGTAACATTTCTAAATGAAAATTTCAAGCACTCTTTAAAAGTAGGATTTTTACCTGTACCCTGGGGACAAATTTTTTAAAAAGTAGATTTTTATTTCAATATTAAACTAAAATATTGCACAAAGAATAATTTTTGGTTATAATATTTTGCAATATGGTTTCTGTGCTTCTCCGTACTTCATCGTGGTATACTGCAGAGAGCATCTGTGTTGGAGTTTGACAGCCCTGGACTTGAAGCTTACTTTCTGCTACCTGTTAAAAGAGTCAATTACTATTTCTACAACATGAAGGTACTCTGTAATGTTACTGACACAATGTATGTGGAGTTCTCAGCACAGTGCCTGGCATGTGGTGAGCTATTCAGCACGTATTAGTTCCACAGAAAGAATGACTCTCTCAGCAAATGCTAGTGCATTTCATCAAATCCTCTTTCTCTTCTTCATTCAAAATTTACAAATAGATGGTTTTTTATATTTTACCCTTGTTACTGTTAATACAAAAAACCATCCATGATTCTTAAATTGGTACGTGGTCTAAAATTATTCGGAACAAGCAATATTTCATCTACCGTTATCAAATAGATGATTATTGTTAAAAATACATACATTCTGTTTTGGGCCTAATTTTCATTACAAGCTTGCAGTTTCAGGCCCCATACACATTTTAACTCTCATTCCAGCTTATTTACAAACTTCAAATCCCTGACTGTCTTCTTTCCAAACAGCCAGTAGGCAAACTGTAGTAAGACCACCATGCGCTCCCCTCATTTCAACTCAGGCATGTAACTCCAACTTTGATTATTATGATCGTCTACTGGTCTGAACTATTGGGGAATAACCAACTGTCCTTATCTGCAGTTTTCTGTACCTTCAAAAACCTCCTCCCAATTCAGAGACCTACTCTGAAGTCATAAGTGCATGGCCTCTGTTGCAACACCCAGAACAACAGCCAGAGATCCATGTCCACATCATCCATCAACTATACAAACGGAAATACAGTTACAGAGTTAGCTAATCCTTGCCCCGACCAGTGTAATGACAGAGAACTCCCAACAATGACTTTGTCATGCCATTAGAAAAAAGAGTAACTAGGAGCAGCATCTCACCTACATGTCTGGTACTGCATGATGTCCTATCACCCAAACCAGATCCTCTAACTGGAACAACTGAGTACAGAGAGCTTCAGTTCCTATGTCAGGATACTAGGACTGATTACCAGGTTTTCAGTATTCCGTCTCAAGGACTTCCTACGAGCTATCTGACTTCCAAACTAGGGCTTATTCTACCAAATGCTGGAGCTGGACTGACTAGATCAGAACACAACAGTGGCAAGTGTCTCAGGACATCTCTGTGCACTTCAAGGATGAGGTCAGGGAAAAACACTTCTGCTTTTATCCCAAACAGAACATTACCTCTATTTGCAGTTTCAATGAAAAGTAGGTTCCATTAAGGAATGAGATTTGATTGAAAACCTCAGATGTCTTTCATGTAATTAAGCAAAAGCTTCTTTATTGGTAATGACAATGTGATTCATGTCAGCACTATCTTAACCACAACATGACCATACCAAAACCTTTCATAATAATAGTTTATTAAGCATTTCGCTATACGCCAAGCACTGTTTTGAAAGCTTTACATGTATTAACTCTTGGATCCTCCCAACCACCTAGGAAATGGGTCATTACATTTAGCTCCTCTGAAGCAAAGACAAAGAGGTTAAATAACTTGTGCAAGTACACAGAAGTAAATGCAAAGCATTTTTCCTTTATTACTATTTTAACATAGTGTCTCTCTCTCTCGTCTACCATACCAACTCAACCTGATGATACCAGCTTATAAAAGTAAGCTTTTTCAAGGCATGAATCACAGTAATGATAGAAAAGTTACTTCACTTAACCTTCAGCTAAAGTGATTTCAAGTTACTCTTCCTCAATCTTCTCGAAATTTCCCTTCTCCACTTTCTGATCTTCTGTATTACTGTTTTGACATTACGTTCTGGCACCTTTCCTTAACCACTCCTACTGAAGTTACTCTACTGAAGACTACCACCAATTTTACTGTCCAGTGAAACCCCTTTCAAGCATCCATCCTACCTGACTTTGTACCGTCTCTAACAAACCTCATCTCTACGATCCTAACCCTCTCATGCAGCCTCCAACACTGCTTTTTTTCACTTTCACATAACTCTTAAAAAGGAAAAAAAAAAAAACAAAAAACCATATAATTGCATATCTAATATAAATCAGGAAGAGTTAAGCATATCACTCACATTTAATTAAAGAGTTTAAGATGCTGTGCTCTACAGCAGTGTGCTCTCTTAAGAAATCTCACCCTTCCCGCAACCCCGACCAGTGCCACCCCACATGCAAATCCTCAATTTTCACCTCTACATATTGCCTTACAACTATAAGTCAGTCTGCCTGTAAGTTAGAACAATGTATGTCCCGTTTCTAACAAACGAGCAGTGGTCTAAACTGCCCTCTCTCTCTCTCACACACACTCTCTCACACACACACACACACACACACAGACACACACACACACTCCTCTCTGTTCTGTGTTTCTGGTTTGCAGCCCAATTCCCTGTAGGCACGCCTGGCTCACATCAGGCTAATCCACTTGTGTCCCACTATTCCGTGTCCCTTACACCCATTCAGGAGCAGAGTCCTCCGTGTTCTAACATCACAGTCTCTCATATCCACTGCTTTTTCCAATTAGCACTGCAGGTTCATTTACATGCATGGAACCCAAATTTTCACTTAGCCCCAACCAAAATAAATTCATTAGTATAACCCTTGTCTCAAATTCATTTCCAATACGCTAGCAGAGCTACCTTGCCAAAACGTGTAACCCATCAGGTCATTCCACTGGTGTGAGATCTCGGACGGCTCTAAGTAACCCACAGAAAAAAAGCCCAAATGCCCCTATTTTCACAGCCATTTACATACAATCTAGACCCAATGTGCATTTTCTACTTTTGCTCCTTAAACGCTACCCACTTACTCTTCTTTGCTCTGGAAAATGTTCAAGTTGCCATTACTGAATATCTATGTGTCACTATGCATGTGGCCTAATCATGCTTTGTGCTTACGTCAGAATTATTATTCTTTGAAACAGGACTTGAAATCTTAATGTCTTTGAAGGTTCTACTTGAACCACGGTCTACTATGATAAAAATCAGCTGTATACCTGAAAGTCTACAGTACTAGGGTTATAAACTCTTTTCAGTAGGCAGTTGACTCATCTTTGTATTACACATAAGCACCTAAAAAACAAAGGCATCCCCTCAAAACCTTTCCAAAATGAGCCTACACTGTGAAAGGATTTAAATAATGATAGTCAAACTGTTTATTAAAAAATGCGTCTTGGAGCACCTGGATGGTGTGGTCAGTTGAGCCTCTGACTCTTGATTTCAGCTCTGGTCCTGACCTCAGGGTCGTGAGATCAAGCCCTGCATTGAGCTCTGCACTGGGCATGGAGCCTGCTTAGGATTCTCTCTCTCTCTCTCCCTTTGCCCCTCCTCGCTTTCTCTCACCGGCTCTCTAAAATAAATCTTTTTTAAAAAAACCTGAATCTCTGGGGTGCCTGGGTGGCTCAGTCAGTTAAGTGTCCAATTCTTGATTTCAGCTCAGGTCATGATCCAAGGGTTATGAGACTGAGCCCCACATCGAGCTATGTGCTGGGTATGGAGGTTGCTCAAGATTCTCTCTTCCCCTTTCCCTCTGCTCCTACCCTCTCCCACTGCCCATGTGCACATGGATCTCTCTCTCAAAAAAAAAAAAAGAAATTAAAAAAATTTTTAAAAAAAAAGGATCTTTAATTTCTAAAATCCATATTTTCAGAAAACATGGAGATACAGGTGTTTTTTTTTTAATATGCTGAGAAGAGAAATACTGAAGTGTTGCACTCTTAATCATTAAGAAAACATATGGGAACAATTAAGACAAGAAGCACTTATGATGAGTCTATTTTATCCAAATGTAAATCACATGTTTAGTCTAGCAAAAATCAAGGTAAATTTATGTTTAAAGGCTAAATTGGCAGAAACTAAAATATTTTAATTATGTGCATTGACATTTTTCATGTATACACAAAATTGGTAGTAAAGATAACATTAAATTATTTGCATATTTCAGCACTTATACAAAAACAGCATAAAGAGTTATAGAAGTATCATTAAATTACTTAATTCAGTATATCATCATGAAGCAGTAACAACAGGATAGAGAGACAGGACCCTATACCGAATCTACCAGAGACCCACCTCTCCCCGTGGGACTCCAACCACCCCCACGGGAGATTCCCACACCTGTGGCACTGTCTCCTCACCTACCTCCAAAAAGTTTAAGCCTCAGTTATCCGATTTCAGCTCTCCAGAAACACGGAGAAATTAAATTATCTGGCAACTAGTTATAAGTAGGTAGAAGAAAACTGATCAAATAAAGGCAGATTTCTACAAAATTAGAGATCTGAAGTTGACAGTGGAAAAAGATGGCAGATTTTCTCTGAAAGGGTGTGCTGAGCACACACTCCATTGGGGGAGTAGGAAAGTGGGGACAGACACGACCCAAGCCTGCAAGGAGCTCACAGTCTGAAGGAAAAACCCAACTACCCAAACAGGCATCTGTATTTGTGCCATCTGCCACAGTGGAAAGAGGTGTGGAGGTGGCGATCTGCGGACTCAGGAAACGACAGGGAAGCCGAGACCTGGCAGCCAGGTGTGTGTGTGGAGGGCAGGGGGGTGGGGGGGGAGAGGGTCCTTCTCCGAACGTGTGTGCAGGGAGGGCTGACAGGAGGGGGCCAGACCGGTGAAGGGCAGCAGGCAGGCCCCGTTCTCCCCGCTGCCAGTAAAGACAGCAAAAGATCTCTGGTCACAAAGTGGATCCCAGAGGGCTGGGGAAGTTCATGGAGGCAGGTGAGTGAGATGAATTCAAAGTAAGTATTGTTCCATTGCCACAAAAGAGGGTTTTCTCCTATCGGTTTGTGTACGTTGTTTCTAAGCGACAAGGGTGATTAGCTTTAGCCAAGGCACATACACTGCATGAGTGTACTTACGAAACTTTTCTAGAGGTGACGTACCCTGACTGTGTATGGGCACCAGCTGTGGCGCTGGGGGCGGGGGAGGCTGCGGAAAGGCGGCCGGCTGAGTGGTTGCAGGACTAAGCACAGCAGTAAACAAGTCTTCGACATCCTTCCCTCCAAGCTCTGTGACACAGAATTACAGCAACAGGAAGATTAAAATAAAAGACTATCAGAGCTGAAGTACATGGAATGCCATTTTCATAAACTCGAAATACAGAACACAAGTACCTGGAATTTTATATAACTTTCCAAGAATTGCACCTAGGATAAAATAAAGAAACACAAATATTAACATCTACCATTTCAACGTACTGACACAAAACAGCATTTGACACAGAAATGACCAGAAGAGAACTTAAATTATCAAGAAGCATGCAGAAATCTTTGAAAATCATATTTACTCATGTCTTTTAGAAAGCCTAGATGTAGGGCAAATATTTTACCATCTGTGACCATTTTGTCTAGCTCAGGACTGAGGATTCCATCTAGCTGCTCTTCACTTAATGGTCGTGAGCTTGGATTGACACTTGGCGGAGGCAAAGAGGATGGATCATCAGCGACTGGACCAATATCTATTCCAGCTAGAGGAGCAAAGTAAACAGATTACAAGTGAATTTTGAATATTCACGTAAAATGCTCAGCACTATTTACCTGCATCAACATACAATATGATTAAAATAGAGCAATGAAAAGTTTATAATTCTAAATTAATCATGGCTCTTATATCAATCAGTAAAAATCAGGCACAATGTATTTGTAAACAGGTGCCACTTAAAAGTTACATTTTCATTGAAGAAAATACATTTCCTGAGGAACAGAAGAACACACCTGGTTCTAAACTTTCACAAAAAAAAGCACTACATCATTATTAATATAGTAATCTATAAGAAGATTTGATATATAGTATTGACTATAAATGATTGCTTTAGCTTGAAAAATAGTAGTTTCCAATGTATAGTTCAATATCACCTGTAGTGTGTGACACAGGAGGGACACACTTTCACATAAATTAATGAAATGCTCTAAAATTCTCAATGTTTAGTAAACACTATCCTCTTGTGAATAATTTCAACTATAGATCATATTTTGGAAATACTCTGTAGTTGCAAAAGAAGATATAGATTATTTATAACATAACACGGTTTATTTCACAAAATTGGTTTCCAGGCAAAAATCACATTGAAAAGTGGTCTATCATCTACTTTATCATGCTCTCTCAGTATTACTACTATTAAAAACTAAAATTTAGTCTGCCCTTACATAATCTTGTATTAGGAACTAACTCTATAACATGTGGGTAATATTATAAATTACATACTAAGAAGAATAAAACCATTCATTCAAAAAGAAAAAAAGAACTACTGACAAAGTCATCCAAAGCACAGCACAGCTGCACCATGCTTTAGCTGCACACACAAAGGGAAAAGCAAGTATGGATTAGTGACAAATTAGCACTCTAATATGCATGCACCTACAGGCTGTTTCAGCTGAAATCACTATAAAAAAGACTACTAGTCAGCCGTCATCCATTGCTCAGTTTCTTACCAAATGGAAAAGGTGAGCTCTCAACCTGGAAAGTGCATAAATCAAGACCTACAAGACCCAAACCAAATAAAATGGATGATTACCACAGGAGCGGGAAGTGAGAGGCAATGCAAATGCAAACAAAAGGAGAAACAAGATACAGCAAGACTGTAGGGCCACAAGCCTTAAATTTGAGGCAATTAGAAAGACAACAGAAATTAACTTGCTATTTCCTCTCCTAAAGCAAAAAAGCTGAGGTAGACCAAATAAAATGATGAGTTCTTTGACAAAGCCAAAACAAACTTTTTCGGTTTCAGAGAAAAGACTAAACTTATTCCACACACACATACACCTCTCATCGTATCATAAAACAGACACTAGACAAATATAGACATATATACCTGAATGATCAACTGATTTTGCAAGGTCATCTGAAATTATTCCAAGAATGTCATCATCTGTGTTTAAGACTTCAGAAATATCAGCTAAGGGGTCATCAGTCGTACCTAAGCATAGCAAGTATATTTTTAAAGTCTCAATATTGTCCTAGACATTAAGTTCTAAAACACGCTCACTCATTCAACCATTCACTAAACATCTAGACTACAGCAGATGCTGATTTAAGTGCTAGCTAGAATCATAAGACTATTATTACTTCTAAAGAAATTTTTCAAAGAAAACACACACCTAAGTTTTGAATAACAAAACATTAAAAATTAAGACTACTTTTGTTGTGTGACTGTTTATTAACAATAAAATAAAATTTAAAATAAAGACCAATAAGAGAAATAATGGCAATAAAAGTGAAATAGAATGCTCTAAGAAAAAAAAAAGTATTAAGAAAGTGACATCTCTAAAAGTGACATCTAGGGCGCCTGGGTGGCTCAGTGGGTTAAAGCTTCTGCCTTCGACTCAGGTCATGGTCTCAGGGTTCTGGGATCGAGCCTGCTTCCTTCTCTCTCTCTGCCTGACTCTCTGCCTACTTGTAATCTCTCTCTCTCTGTCATATAAATAAATAAATCTTTAGAAAAATAAAAGTGACATCTAGAAAATAAAACACAGAAGAAATATCAAAGTCAAATGCATTTAGAAATTCTTTGTAAAATATAAAGTAGTACCATCTAGTTAGATGCCTACTTCCAACTTTGATCTTAATACTGATTAATCATTCACTTACTTATTCAAAAAATATTTTAGTACCCACAGAATTATGTCTATGGATTATGTTAACAGGCACTGTTCCAGCCACTGGGAATTCAGCATAACTAAAACAAAGTGCATGCCTACTTTGTTCGATTTCTCAGAGGGAGCTAGCAAATACACGATAGCAGTGTAAGTGCTATGAAGATAACAGTAAGGACAAAGGATTAAGAATAAGATGTGGAGATGATAAAGTATTAATAAAAGTGGTCAGGGAAGACCTTTTAAAGGACATGACCAAGGATAAATGTAAATGAAATAAGGGAGTAATATGCATAAAGATGGGAGAGAACACTCCAGGCAAAGGGAACAGCAGATGGAAAGACAGGAGCAGGAAGGGTTTTGCCAAGTGTGGTCAGCGTGATTGACTGCAGTAATGAAGGGAAGGACTGGTAGGAAATAAAGGCAGCTGAAGTGAGATGACGTATGGTTTTGTAAGTCATGGTGAAGACTGAGCTCTACTCAGAAATAGAACGCAGAATGGGAACTTGTTGGAAGGCTGACAGCCAGAAGGGGATAGGAGTGGCATCTGGAAGGGAAAGCGCTGGCTTCCCTGTGTAGCACAGACTGGGGGAGGTGGGCCTGGGGGAGGCTGGCAGCTGGGGAGGCCGGGGGCCCATCCAGAGGCTGCTGCTGTGGTCAAAGTGAGAGGTGGTCACGCTGGGCACACGAGGGCAGGATGGGGAGTGGAGACAAGACGTGGTCGACTTTGGGCTACATTCTGAAGCAGAGACAAGTCTGTGGGAGTATCCGGAGTGCAGTGGGAGATCATAAGAGTCAAGGAGGACTCCCAAGTTGGCTCCAGACTCATCAGTCAGACAAAAGGCTAGCTTTCATAATTAATAGAAGTTAAGAAACATCTGCATTTTTAATCCGTCAACTGTGTTTTTAATTTTAAAAGGGGGAAGGGGACATAAAAAACTTGAAAGATCCTAGATAAAATATCCCTGTAAGACACAAATAGTCTTGTCCCACTAAACACAGACTTCACAAACAGAATTCATAAGAATACTTCAGTTTTTCAAACCAAAAACTAATGTAAATGAAGTGCCCAAATATTTGTAAAGTTTTTAGAGAAATAAAATTACTTCAAAAGTGTATTCTCCAGACTTTAAGGAAAAAAATCTGAATTCTTTCAGGCATTCTGTGTGTTATTAAGCCAATGGAATTCTAGTACATAAATTACAACAAACATTTTTTCAAAAATGTTTGAAGAGTTCGCCCCTCCTTGAAGAAAGGGATTTTCCTATCTTCCCGACAGGGCGTTAGAACTGATGGGATAGACAGCTTATCCTGAATGAGACACAACAAAAGCTGCTGCTCGCGAGCTTCCCCTTTACAGAGGCCAGAGTGGCTCGGCGGCAGAGATGGTCCCCTTTAGTCTGGGTTTTGGAACAGGTGCTCTTCTGGTCGTCCCCACTCTGGCTTCACCACTGAACCATTCTCTGCAGTTCTGTGAATTATCGATGTTTTTCCTGCCACAATACGCCTTCTGTCCAACTTCAATTCTCTTCCTCATAAAAACTCAAGTGCAAGTAAATTCTAGTTAAGTTTTTAAATGGCTAGTCAAGATTTTTACAGTAAGATATCCTTCACAGTAAAATACTGATGGAAGGATCCACAAGTCTTTCGCTCTATATTAACAATATATTGACATGGGTAAGAGCAGGTAAGGACTTAAAGCAACAGAATTAAAGTGAAAGTAAAATGATCTGCTAAGGTAAACAAAAAGCATGGCCTACAGGTCAGTGTTTTAACTTCCCCGTTGCCAACAATAAGAAAGACTGGACATCTTATATGTGTGCAAGGGCGGGTAAGACTGCTTCTGAGTATTTTGAGAAGTTACAATAAAAGCCTGGAGGCCAATCCAGGGTAATGCCAAGTTAATAGAGCTGTAATATATCAAAAGTCATCTCTCAGTAAAAGGTCACCTTAAGATTATTTTCCAAATTGAGTTTATAAAATTCAGAGTTAAAAAAAAGTAATCAACGGTAAAAAGAAAGCTTGTCAGAAAAACACTAATTTACAACTGATAGTAAGATAAAAATCTAGAAGTGGGGCAGAAACTCTGTGATCACAATTTCTACATACTGAAGTAGTGCAACTCCTAGAGCCTTACTATCACTTTATAAGCGTATTAATGTCTCATACCTTTTTTCCCTGCTTCTAAATAGGCTCCACATTCACTTGACGTATACTAGGGCAGTGGTTCTCAATCAGGGGCAGGTTTGCAGGGGACATCTGGCAGTATTTGGAAATGCTATTGATCATCACGACATGAGGACAGAGATGCTGCCAAGTAACCCACAATGCAACACAGGGGCTCCCTCCAACAAAGGTTCATCTGGCCCAAACGGTAAGTAGTAAGAAACGGTGATCTAACACAATATATTTCACTGAATTAACACAGTCTGTCAGCCAGCTCCTAGCTACAGCATTCTTTCTTCTCCCCTTCTTTGAATTTCTTTGGGTTATATAATGAACAAAAATCTATCTCACTTAAGTCAAAGATTATTACATTTATTACTCACCGACTATCAAAATTACACCTCCTTACATTATCCTTAGCATATTATAAACTGAGCATTCTCCTCTGCAACCCTTGATTTTGATAGCAGTTACACAGATAAATTTGTCAAATCCTATAGACCTGTCCACTTAAAGTAGTTGCATTTACTGAATGCACATTATACTTCAAAGAAGTTGACTTTTAAAATGCATACGAGGCCAAACTGAACCATTTCAAAGGCTTTATTACAAGGAATACAAGTGTCATATGAAAAAGAATGCATCCGCAAAATATTCCACATACCGTGAGTTCCAGGTTTTGCTGGGGTTGAGGATGAACTAAGTAGTGGATCTAAGGAAGGATCCAAGAAATTTGTGTTCATGTTTGTTTTATATGAAAGCTGAGCTGTATCTTCTGACAAATTATCTAAACTTAGCTTGTTTTGTCTACTTGTATCTAGAAGATCTTTTCCAAAGAAAGCTTCCTAGATAAAGACAAGCACATATGAAAATGACTGATTTAGTTATAAAATTCTAAAATGCTAACAGGTAATTCTGGCATTTTTGACAAGAAGTCAGAAATAACACAAAAACTTGGCATTCAAGAATATAGAAATTGAATACAGAAATATATTAATACAGAAATAATCTGTCAATTACTTATACTGATTTTTCCTTATTTTAAAAGATGTTTTTGTAGTTTTACTAGAGACAAAATTATGCAAATAAAGCCACATACTTATGTCAAATGTGTTTCTAGGAACTTCAATAATCCAATAATTCTAGATTATGCAACAATTAAATTTAAAAATTGATAAATGTATAATACTATTGGCACTTTAATTCATTTTATAAGAAATACTAAGGTTTCATGAATATTATTTATAGATTACTTGCAGAGAACAGCAGAGGGTTTGATCTACAGCTTTAATATTTACATACTTCAGGTAGATTTAGTAACCTCATATTGATTCACACAACCACATTACAGACTTAACATGCTATAAATCTGAAAGAGGGTTTTTATAGTCGTTTGAACCATACTATGTGCACAAATTTACTATTAAAGGCTTCTGGCTTTTTATTCACTTACTCATACTAACTTTTCTCCATTTCAATATACTTCCTTTACCCTGGAGACCAGTGTTTCAAGCTGAGTTGCTTACAACTGGAGGATCTCTCCGAAACTTTTCAAGGATCAGTAAGGACAAAAGGAAGCCCTTGGGACCCGCTCCCCCTTCGCTTCAATCCAACAACCTAAGCAGAAGCTCTAGTCTATTTTCGGTAAGGTGGTCCTGCCTAGGAGGAGGATCCTTTGTAAGGGACAATTTTGCAAAAACTCAACATTTAACATACTCTTGCCAAAGACACATACACAGAAAAGGTTCACTGCAGCTTTTATAATAACAAAAGTGAAAACAGCTTCAATGTCTGCCAAAAGTCATTATGACTAAACAAACTAGTGACACCCAAACTATAAAACACATCAATTTTTTAAAAGGATGCAGAGCTATGCTGTCAAAGAAAAACTCTGAAATACAGTATTAAAGCAAGTTGAGTGATGTGTCCAGCAAAACATCAAAAACAAACCAAGACTACTCGCACTAGGCAAAAATTAATTATAAAACAAGTTCGGAAAGGATAGCTACCAAACTATTAATAATGCTAACTTCTGCACAGGGATGGGGAAGGAGGTATGTGAAGTCTGGCAGAGGTGATGATACATTTGATTTGAAATTTTCATATTTTTTAAATGAACAAGCTGTTTCACTAAGAAGAATTTGAAAATCAGCAGAGTTAGAGCACCAGGTAGAGTATGGTCTGCTACTTAAGAGCGATGCTTTTATCATTAGGAAACATAGTAAATAGCAGAGCATCTTAGAACTTTAGAGATCACTTATTTCATGCCTTTGGTGTAAGTCTGAGACCATGATTAGCAAGACTTTTTTTCTTTAAATGACTGAGGATGACTTTGATGCTATATATAGCATTCTTATCAATTTGATGGCTTTTTGTTAACTTTATATAAAGGGATGGCTCCACATGGCTTCAGATTTCACAATGTGACTCCCACAACAAACTGGAGATTTTAACTGTACCACAGGGGTTCCTAAAGTCACACAGCAGCACTAGGTCTTAGGAGACCACATACATATTTCTATTGGGCAGATTATGCCTTTATAGTTTATCCTGATACTGTTAAGATTAACAAAGAAAAACTGGAAAATGGCTACTGAATTCCTGTGGGCTTTCGTCACTATGTATTCCCTCAGTCAATGGGCAAAAAACACAACCTGCTACCACAAGATGTCCAAGAAACAGCAGCAGGTCAAAGGTTTCCTTCACATCCCCCTGCCCAAGAAAGGTTAGGTATCACTGAGGGACAGCAGAGCAAAGAATCCAGCTCAACAGACTGAGATTCTAACAATAATCAGGAAATCAGATCCACGACTCTTAAAGGTTCTCTTCCAAAGTATTTTCGTATGTTCATAAACAGCTAAAGAAGGCTTCCTGAATACATAATGCACTCTACAGAAGGATCAGTAGGAGGAGGCAGAGGCAGAGAAGCATGTTATCTGGTCAATATTCCCAAGAAAGAATCATTAAAAGGGAGGGAAAGAGGTTGAGAGGAACCAAAAAGGATGCAATGAAAGGTAGTCTAAACAAGAGGGGCTAGGTCTCCTGACCAATGACTGTTTTATGTTTTAAAAGGGGGTACACAGTAGGATGAATGGGTATTTGAAGGGAATCCGGGGAAAATAAAACATTTATTAAAGGAAGACAACAGGCATGGCACAAGTTAAGTACCTTACACATATAGCTTCCATTCAATCTCTCCACATCTGGGGCACACAGAGGGTGGACAGAATGAGAGATCCCACTGCTAACTGGTGGCAGAGTGGTATTCCAACCGGGGACTCCACTCCAACTGTAAAGGCCCAACTCAAATGGACACTGTCCTGAAGATACCAGCTAATAAAAATTTGTACTTACACATTACTATATACTGTACACCATGCTGAAAGCTTTTATTAAACACAGAAGACTTTTTTACTCAAATGAGTATTTGATTTTTATACTTCTAATCACCAAAAAAGAAAATTGAAGAAGCTGGATGTTAGCTCAATGGAAATGTATTTTAAAACCAGTAAGAGCCAACTGGAAAATAAAGGTAAAAAAAAAAATAACTGCAATTCAAGCAAAAAAGCAGTATCTCTGTGGGCCATTATTCTGTGGCAGGAACACACCACATGGACACTCCGTGATGGTCTGCTCCAATCCCACTTCCATACCTGAAGACAGAGGACAAGCCCAGCCCTATCTCTAATAGCGGACCTTCTCCAGCCAACATCATGTGCTTTGGAACTCTTCTACGACTTCATGCTTAAAGATCAGCTAGAGAGAATTCTATTTTCACGCAGCCTACACCTAGTAAACAATGTCTTCATGTTGAAGGATGTTTTTCTGATGTATATTTTAGAAAACAAAAACAATTCCACTTAAAGCTTTGGATCATTGGTCCCCAAAGTGGTAAACAATTGTTAATGCTGTAACTTGGTGGCTAAAAAGCCAACTTTATTCAGTGAATATAATTACTCTGACTGTACTGGCCAAGGGAGCTGTCTGTCCATGGGATGTGGGTTTGGGGAGCACAAAGGTGCAAATGGTTTAGAAGAATGAGCTTTCCCCAGTTCAAAATGTCCTCGTATGTCTTATGAAATATTCAGAAGTGAAAAACTGGGATAAAAAAGAACTTTATGAAAAGTATCAAGGCACAAAAAAGATAAATGTTAATTTTTGTGAGCCTCTGAAAGGTTAAAAAAAGGCACTTATAATAACGAATTAAAACAAGTAAAACATTAACAAAAATAACAAACCTTTTCCAAAAACTCAATACATTACATTTAGTTCGTTAATCAACCACACAATATAATGTAAAGCAAAGCATTACTTGTAAATAGGCAGGGAAAGTTTCTTCAAGCTTATTTTTCCGTTTTCGGTATCTCTTCTTTATTTTTTCAGTGTTTTCAGTAACAGAAACAGATTCATCAACTAGAGTATCTGGTAAGTGCTCACTCCAGCCTGAAACAACAGTCACATTAATAAGTATGTGGTATTTAACATTTTCAGACAAATGCACCCAAAGTAACTGTATAGCTTATCAACATATACTCAGATCCATATAAACAAACAAACTTTTTCTTTTTTTCTCTCCAGTTTTATTGAGATATAATCGACATACAATACTGTGTAAGTTTAAGGTATACAGCAGGACTTGACAAACAAGCTTTTTCACAAAGAGATGTCAAAGCAAGTTCATTAGTAAGTATAAAAAATACAACGCATGTCTATTTACTATCAGTATGAGTTTACTATAGTCTCTTAACGAGTATTTCCTTACTTGCAAAGCAGTAAATTGTTTTAACATCAACATTGTGTTAAAAATTAAAATAATGAAAATTCACATGCTCATAAGTCTGGGGGAAATGGCCACTCATATACTACTAAAGGCAATTTAAAAGGAACAACCTTTTTGTAGAGTTTATCAGGCAAATCCAACAAAAGTCTTTTAAAGATGTGTATTCTTCAGTTAAGCAATTCCAAGTTCAGGGATTTACTGTGAGTCAGGTTTTTGTGGTACATATATATTGTAATACTATATTACTATCTACAAATATGCTCATAAATATGCTATGAATGCCCAATCTGAAAATCAATCGGAGAAATGGAAAGAAGACAAAATTTTGATCTATGAGGTTAGCAAAGAATTAAGTACACTATTTCAAGCAGATAGGTAAGCACCCAAATGACAGGCTCATATTCCCAAGGCAAACAGCACACCCCTTCTGGAAACCAATGAAGGCACTTTGGTTACCAGAATATGTAAGCAGACTGACTCTTCTGAAAACTACAAATGGTGGATAAACATTGTTTAAACAATCTTTTTAAATGTCGAGTAATCTAGCAGAAAATAAAGAATCCTCAAGAACCAAAAATTAAGGTAAAACAGGAACCACAGAAAGAAATACGCAAAGAACTAAGCAAAGCTTTCTGAAATTTTGCTAGAATCCAGTGATCCTGAGCTCCAGGTTTCAGAGCCTCATGAGGAATGGGTACTAGAACACAAAGTTTAAATCCTCTCCCCCCTAGGCAGAGGTTAACCAGAGGTGCCTGCTATCTAGGTGCTCGGAGTTGGTTTAACAAGAATATACCCTCCCAACCTCCACCCCCCCTCCAACCTCGCTCCCCCTCCCCTCCCCCTCTCCACCCCCAACAGCAAAGAAAACTGCTCGTCCTCTTGTCTTGCTGGTGCCGGGCAGAAAGGCAAAAAGGGAAGATCTTCCCTGAGAGTTCATCAACTCAACAGAGCCCTCATGTGTAAGAGACCTGAATTTATAACAGAGGTGGGCCAAAAAACTTCAAGGCAAGAATTTAACCTAAATTCTTTAAGTTAAAGAAGTCCTGGGTACTGTAGTAGCAGCTCATACTCCTGTGGTAACAGATGCAGATACTCTCTGAAAGAAGCCACCTTCAATTCAGTCCTCAATAAAGTTCAGAGAATGTTCCACAGAATATGAGCTCATGGTAAGAAAAAAATTTTTTTAATTTATTACGTGTACGTATGTATCTCAGACAATAAATACAATGAAATGAGGCTCTAGGAGGAGGGCCAGGAGAGACAAAGGAGAATCCTATGTGCAAAGGTGTTAAAACTTTATGCCTGCGTCACTTGGACACGTACAGAAGTAACAGAGCACTGAGACTAGGGGGAGCGAGCTGTAAGGAGAAACTAGAAAGGGTTAAAATACAACAAAGGCAATTCAGAAAAGGAAACAATGCATAATACAATAAACACTCCACAGATGACTCTGGATGCCACAGATGAAGGATAAAATACTGACCTAACACAACTAAAACTAGAGGACAGAATAGAGAAAGATGGAAAACAAAACCAGTCTCAGTGAGCGTGTCACATTTCTTCAGGCTTCCTACAGCCACAGTAAGTCCTAGTAAAAACTCTTTTAAAACCATCTGGTGCTTCCTTTCAAAAACACAATTTGTAATTTTCATTAATTCACAGATCAAAACTCCACCCCACAATAATAGGAGAACTCTAGTCAGAGCACGTGCCGAAAACATCTCTTGCCTTCATCCCCTAGGGAAAGCATTGAAAATCCATACAGCATACAGAGTGTGACCACAGTGACACAATGTGTTCATGAGAACCAAGCCTCAAGCTATGGCTGAAGCAATGGTTTAGCCTTCTTTGAAGATCTATGTGAGGATCACAGACTCTTAACTGGAAAACATATTTCTAAAACATTATACTGTTTTGTTCAAAACTGTTGGAGTAGCCTGTCACTTTCAACAAAATAGTCTAAAGTCTCCAATTTTATACCAAGGAGATAAGACAGGCAACGAAAGGCCTTCTGTGAGATGACTGGGAAGCGCCTGAGGTAACTAAGTGATCCACTCCCTACAGTGTTTGTACTTAACTTAAAAAAAAAAAAAGTTGTTTCAAAAAAATCTCAGAGGAATAGACTCTACTGGACTTAAACCTTTTCCTTATCAAACCTGATTTCTATATTAAAGGTATGAACTATACAGGCACTTACATCCTTTGATCAATAAGAAGCATTAAGGTTGTGACTGCAGCATTATTTAGGTTGGTTCTTTTCAAGAGGGATAGCAAGAAAAGGGGGTTGAATCAAACAAAATCAGTACCATACCATCATCCCTGTTAGGTAACTGCTCAGAAATAGAGCCTGAGGAATCTTTTCTGATGACAGATCTTTTCGTTTTTCCTTGCCCAGTTCGACTTCTTTGCCGTACCATAAATCCACCAATACCTATCCAAAAAAGAAATTGGGTAACTTTGTAAATAATTGATTTCTCCCTGTATTCCTGTATTAAGTAGGGCGAAATTGCTTGGAGGCATTTCCCAAATTCAATATGGGCTAATTTAAATCAGTAATCATTTTTATGTACAATATAGGAGTTTGGAAATTAGCAAATAAAGAGAGGTCAAAGCTACCGACTGTTAGCTTACCACTAACCGAACAGGTGTAAAAATACATTATTATAGTACAGAAAGATTGCATGCATTTCCTCTTCTCACCAGTGTCAAATATTACAGCAAATTATACGTGTTTAACAAATATTAAGTAACTCATATATTATCAAATTACTACCTTAGCTGTGGGAGAATATACGTGAAACTAAATGATCCAAACACAGTCAGTACGACTTCAGGGTTAACATGTCTAGTGAAGGCTCGTGGACAGGAGACACACACAGCTCCGTAGTCCAAAGCATGGGATCTGGAGCCAAAGTGTAATTCTAGTTACTACCGACTCTGGGCAAGTGATTTAACTTTTCAGTGCTTCAGTTCCCTCACTGTTACAACAGGGATAGAGTCCAGCACCTCACCTCCTCATGCATGTGAGGGTTAAATAACTTGGTAGATGTAAAGTACATAGAACAGTCTCTGCTCCAGAGTCAACAGTAACAGTTTTCATCACAGGACACAGCCATCTGATACACTGTGACCCAACAGGTCCCTCAGTCACAAGGATGACCTCCGTGAGAGGCAGGAACAGAGAGAAAAAAACCACAATAAACATAAGCTCCTAGCAGGAGTTTGCAGTGTCTAAAATAGTCTGTGTAGTTACAAGCCTCCTAATCAGGAAGAAATGAAGTGACTTTCATACAGGGACTTGGATGAAGCGAATCGAGGTCCTGGTTACTAGATGTGGCCCATCTTACAGAAGGTTACCTTAAAGGTCTTGCAGAATACAAACTGCAGTGAGAAAGTTTTCCCCGGCACATCAAAAGGTATTTAGAACACTCATCAATAAAATATAAGCAGTCAGAAGGATAAAGACTGAACTGATTCCACCTGATGTCTCATTTGACTGGTAAACAGACATTAATAAACTGCCTAAAGGAAGCCTATACACATTCTGCATCGTGACCAGCTCAGTAATTTTTTTCTAATAAGGCAAATAACATATGACAAGCAAAACAGCTTCTCCCTCCACCTCTGAGGCAAGGAGGAAATAAGAGAGAATCTTATCATATACTACCCGAACTATAAATGTTAGGAGGCACAAGAACCCCGTCGTATTACCTTCTAATTGCACATTTACTGGCTCCTGTACAAACACGAAGATAAGTTTGAAAAACAAAGAATATTAAGAACAAATGCTGAAAACTAGAAGAATTACAGAAGTACACATCAAGGGAAAAATAAGTGGCTTTAAAAGTGTAAGTACAAATAAAAGCCAATGTAGTGAAGCATTTAATACAATGGACAACATTTGGGATAAGGAATTAAAATACTGATTAACTGTGAAGTATTCACATACTCAACCTAAGGAATTTCCACCTCAAAAGCATATTGAAAGAGTTCAGTCCTTCATTTTCTATAGTCAAGTTTTAGTTTAGAGAGTTGCTAAGGAGCTACAATTCATCTTGAGTATTATAATTGAAGCTCTCAATATTCTACTTTTCTTAAATTATCTGAGTTTGATTACACTAATATATTGAGCTCAGGACTATACCTGGTCTGTACGGTTTCCTTTTTCTCTTTTTTACACCTTCTGTTCCTTCTACTCCCTTAGTTTCATCATCCATGGCTTCCCGTTCCGGACTAGATTCTGATTTCCCATCACAATCCAGAAGTTCTCCTTCTGGGAGAGAAAAAAAAAAAAAAGTACAGATAAAATTGGAAAAATCTATCAAATACAGAATTCCTATGTAATAGGAAATGCAAGGCAAAGTGACCACTGAGCCACTCTGTGCATCCCAGTAGGTGGGGAAAGTATAGAAAACAATGGAAAAGGCTCCAAATGGTCATAGCTGCTTTCAGGACATGAAATATCAACATCAAGGAAGGGGAAACACACAGAGAAAGCTCAAAAAGACAATTATAAATCGGTTTGCAGTTAACAAGTCCTTCCCTTACCTTCAGTTACATCTTCAGGCTCAGGACCCTAAGGCTGTCTCTCTCTAGCCTAGAACCCTCTCCTGAGGTCCAATGACAGCTGTAATTATCACCTAGTTACCAAAACCTCTCTATCCAAAATTGAGGACAGGAGAGAGAGGGACACTTTTATTTATAAGGAAAAAAGCCTCCTTCTGTAGCATTTGTTTCTGATGTGCTAAGGTGACTGTTTATAACTTACTTTCCTGTAGAAACATTTGTCAGAGTCAACAGTTAGCAAAAGCAACAACAAAGGGGCATTGTTACAGTATTTCAGGAGCATCCCAAGTTCATTTGGCTTCTATTGACTATGTATTTATATATAATATCATGTGTGATGTTACTTGTTACTTTATGGGGATGCACTCTCAGATGGCCTCAATCTGGAAACTGCACAGTTGAAGAAACGTCCATCGTTTCCTGGGATGTTGTGGTAACAGAACAGCAGTCGAAGGGAAAACCTTCTCAGGCCTTTTTGTTATTATTTTGCCAAGCTTTTAAAAGGGTCTATAATCTCATACTTTGGGAATTAACGTGTACTGTCAAGAAATGTTCTAAATTTTGTGAAGTGCAGCACTTCTCAGATTTGAGTAAACATGGAATCCTTTTACAGACATCTTCTGTCCACAGAAACTGGAATTCTTCACTGTACTCTCGTTGATGGTAATCTGATCAATTTCTCCGAGATACACAGACTATTTCTTCACAAGCCACAAATCACTAAAAGTTCAAAACCAAACGTCCTGTTTAACGGTATTTGAACATCAGTTATACATAAGCATCAGAAGTTTTTCTCCCCGCCCCACATACCCAAAAACACACCCCTGCAGAGGGAATGTGAGGACTACCTGGTAAAGACATCCACTCTCAGCCAGAAGGATCTCCCACCAGCCTCCTGCAACAGCCCCTAACAGATCCACGCGCCACAACGCCCAGGCTCAGAGGTCTAAGCACATTATAGCCAAGAATGCCTTTTAAAACCAGGGGGAAAACTAAGCCACTATTCACTGAGAAACCTCCAATCACCTCCTAGTCCATCCACAGGAAATGTAAACTCCTAAAGCACGGCCGTATAGTTCTGTGTGACCTATTGAGTCATGTCTTCTCTATCCTTTTACCTCTCATTTCTGCACCTCCTGCCGTCACCTCTGTTCCCTGCTGGACACACTGGTCTTCATGACGTTCCTCAAACACGCTAGCTGGGCACCCTCTTGCCCAGAGGCTGTGAACCGGCCTTCTTGCTGTCTGGAATGCTCTTCCCTCAGATAATCCAGTGGCTCCCTCACTCATCTCCTCCGCTTCTGTGCTCACCTACTGCTTCCGATTCACTGGATGCCTCTCACCACCACATGCATGCCAATTCCTCTCACTCCCATGCTAGTTTTTCTACAACACTTGTCAAACACATTATAATTAACTCATTTATTATGTATTGGTTTTGAAAGTAATCCTTTCTAATATTAAAAAGTAAGCTCCATGAGCGGAAAATTTCCTCTGCTTTGTTCACTGACATGACTTCCAACACCCAACACAGAGTAGAATTCGATAAGATAGATACTGTTGAATAATGTGACGGACAAAAGTATTTGTTACTTTGTTTCTGAGTCAGCTGAAAAGAAACAACCAACCTAAAAGAAACAAGCTTGTGGTGATCTTCAGAAATAAGCAAAAATGTAACTCATACTGAATTTAATACTACTAAAATCATTCTGTCATCTCAAGGATTCACCTAGAAAATCCCTGGTGTATACTGCGATCAAGAAATAGTTATAAACAGGTAAGTTTATGATGAACATCTGTGATCATAAATCTGCACCTGAACATTAATAATGGTTTTTCCATGTAGGAATGCATGGATCAAGTTCTACTTTAACTGAGCGATGATGGCATTTGAGCTCACAGCATCTGAGGTTCATGTTACCACCTAGCAAACCAGAAGGCAGCCCTCTGAATTTCCCTATCTATGCTCTTCAAAGACACGGTGTTCCTAGAGATTACTATAGTAATAAGTCTGTTCTAGAGAACACATGAAAGGCAGAAAGTCTGAAAAGACGACAATTCACTTAGAAAGGCCAAGGGTCATATCAAGGGTTACCTAAGTCGGTAGATTTTACTCTAAGATAAAACATACGTATTCTAAAAACTATTTTAGATGCTTTAATTCTTGTGAACGTATTGAATGGAAAATAAATCAGTCTTACCTCGACTATCATCCATTTCTCCATCCCTTGAATGTTCTGATTGGATGTCTGGAGGGGTCTGAAGGACAGCCACGCTATTCTGATTTATAATCTTCAACTTCAACTTTGGTTTTGACCGTTTTCTTCTTGGAACTGTAACGGTGAGGCTCTGGAGCTGAGTCATCCCTGATTCAGTCAAACACACACCATCCTGGGTGTACGTCTTGGGTGGATCTAGAACCACAACATCCCAAGGATGTACATTAAAATCTCACCTTAATTTGCACTGAAAAGTTGACTGCTGTTCCAAAAAACCACGTGAAGGGAATGTGACTACAAAGCAATTATCTGTGAAATGCACAAATAATTTACCGTACTCAACTGAAACTAAGAAAAACTGGTTGTGAACTTCCTTAGATTATAAGTAGAAAAGTTACAAAGGTCTACTTGGCATTTTTTTTCTCATCTATCAACTAAGGATTAAGAAAGAAAGCACTGAGGCCAAAAGTAATGCTTCAGCTACTCAACTATGAGCCTTTTCCCAGAGTATCTTCTCAAACTAAAAGGTGAGAATCAATTTACATAAGAGAAATAAGAATACTACTGAAGCCCATTTGGGGAGTCAAGTTTCAATATGACAATATAATAATCAGTGACAGGGAGAGGTGGCAAATAAGTAGAAATCCTGCAAATTTTTAAATGTACAAAACTGCAACCCATTACAATTTCTGTACTACCCAAATGTTTTTGTATCCAATGGTATCAAATAGAATTAGACAAAAGAATGATGGTTTAATAAAAGTATTCTATTAGTCACTACCCTAGTTGATCCATTACAGAAAAAAAATAGTAAGAGTGATAACTGAATAATTCTAATAAGAGTAATAACTGAATAATTCAGTAATAACTGAATAACTGAATAATTCTTATTAAAAAAAAAAAATCACTGTTTGCTAACCAGGCCTTACTTTCTGCTAATTGATTACTAAGCACAATAATATATCCATGAAAGCAAAGCAAGTATGGAGTCAAGGATTACTCTCAGTGGTTATTTCACTGCTATCTTGCTGAGATTGACAGGAATAGTGTCACAGGAAAGCTGGAGAAGACGAACATTACACATGTCAATCATAGAAATGATTACAACATTAGGGAACTTAGACTGAACACTCAAAATGATAAAGGCGGGCTTCATGGAACATGTGGCAGGTCAGCTATATAAATAATTCAGCATTTACATGCTCTCTGTAAAGGACGGTGAAGTAAAGGGCTTCAGGTTTTACCTAGCTCTTTCACTTTTGTAACAATCTGTGCTACAAGGGAAGATTCACAGCAGTCTGAGGAAGGCACTGAAATGGAAAAGAAAAAAAATTGTGTAATTTTTTTCATAAAAGGAATATTGAAGGATTTACACATAATTAAATTTTCTGTTTCTGTACCCATTTTACTGAAGTAAATACTTAAACACTAAATAGGGTTAAAGGCTGCCTTTGACAATACCAAGGAGAAGTAGTGGAGGCAACACACACCAGGAAGGAGAGATGGCCAAAATAAGAACCCGCACACGGGATCTCTACATATTCCTAGTAGCTACAAGATGATGGGTCATAAAGGGAAAATTACATTGTGTAACTCTAATACATGCTTAATTTATTTTCTTTAGGTAAGCCAACTGTTTTAATATAAATTAACTCTTTTTATCCCAGCTTAATATAACTAAAATAACTTATTTTTCATAAAATATTTGTCCAAATAACTGTTTCACAAAAAGAAAAAGAGAGGCGAGCCCCCTCGCTGGGTGCGGACAGCACGGCACAAGGGAGTTACAGAAACACAGACCCACAGGGGCTCACAGGAGTTTCTTACCATTTGACGTAGGCATATAGGGTCTGCACATGCTACAGTCAAAACCAATGTCTGCTACGTTTTCCACTTCCTCTTCAGTATTTAAGTTTTGACAAACGGCATGCATCCATCTAAAAAGACCGTATTTTGTACATTAAAACAAAGCCGCAGCAGGAGTTGACGGCTGCCACAGTGAGGGCCCGAGGCTCAGATGTTCCTCCTGCGCTGCCCGTGCTGCCCCTTCTCCTAACCACACCTCCTGACCCATGAAAACTTTCAGAGCCGAGAATAAGCAATGAAAAAGGAATGGAGATCAAGTACTAGGAAGGAAGCAAAAGCACATGGAGGATGGGATGTGTTTTAAGATCATATAGTGACTCCATCAGAGACAGCGGGAGATTCATTAGAGCAAGTACGAAGGAATTCAGAAATCTGCGAATGGGTTAGCGTGTCTGTGCTTCATGTGACGGGCACCTACCACGGAACAGACAGAGCTCATGTGTTTGAGGCTGAATGCAAACTGAGAACAAAAGGAGTTAACTTGACTTTGAAGAAAGAATCGATGGGCAGAGTCCTGAGAATCCTGTATTACTGATGAAATAATACTATCGCTAATATTACACATACAGTGCTATTAACAGAGCACAATAATATACCACTGAAACCAAAGAAAACACTCTTGATTTTGAAGCTGCTCACATACTACTGAGAGAGGGTAGGAGTTCATACCCAGTATCTAGACATAATATCCAGAGCTTTAAGAAAAGTAGTTTAAGGAAAATAAAATGTGTGAGATCATCTGCAGAATCTAATAAAAGATTCAAAAACCGTCCCTAGAAAAATGCATATATGCAGGCAGTAATTCTGCATCTAATTTCAGGGGATTCATAAGCTCTTAAAAGCCCCAAGTTAAAAATCTTTGTCTGGAATTGCAGATAAAAACAGGAGACTTGTGTAAGTTTCTAATGGACAGAAAAATCGAAAAGCAAAAAGTCTTGTTTCTTAAATTTAAGATGGAAGAAAGTCATTTTCCAATTTCCTGTTGCTATATTTAAAATAGAAAAGCTTGCAAGAGATAAAAGAATGTAAAAAGTAGCACAGTACCTATCACACTGCCTGCATTGCAGAATGAGGTCGTCTTCCCTGTAGTTGCGCGAGCAGACGGGGCAGGAAGACAGGCTTGCACAGGGAGCACACTGTGTGTAGTTGTTCTGCCACTCGCATCGCAGACCTGCAGAGGTCGCTCCACAGTGCCTGCACCAAACACACCTGAAACCCAACACCCCCCAACAAGTCTCGATTTTACTGATGTAGTTATTTAGTTACTATAATTCAAGAAGCTACACAAGCACAGACTAGGGGGAAATTATGGAAAGCACATCGACCATACTGCACGTGTTATTATGCAATGAAGTGGGGGTGGCTTATTTTTAGGGACGACTCGGGGAACACTGTGCACTTGAGAGGCTAAGAAGGGAGAGGCAAGTCCTGGAGTACCATTTGCACTTCCAGCCCCCCTTGGGCACGGTCTGCAGAGGAGGGGCGAGGCAGTAGGTGTGGTAGCTGATGTCACAGTCGTCACAGAGCAGGAGTCTTCCGGGGTCACTCGCCTTCCCACAGGCCTCACACACGGTGCACTCCAGGCACCTCCAACCTTTGCTAAGAACGACTTTAGTGATCTGTAAAAGAAACCACCGATCCAAGTGATTCACACACTGACCTACTCCTCAGTCTGCATGACCACATATGCCATAAACATGAATGAGTATGTGGTGTTTATGTACCAGGAAGCAGTGAAGGGGCAATCAAGTAACATGTACTGAGTGCCAAGAGTGGCCCAACCCTGGTCTGGGAACATGTGCTCCCACAAGTCCCCCAATGGGACAGAATAACAGCAAGCAGTACATATACTTGAATTCCTTAACTACTTCATCCCCTAGACTTTCTGTCCACTTACAGATATGGTGACTAGATTTTGAAGGAATCAAGTATTTTGCCCCTTTCCTGTTAATACAAGTTTTGAAAATGTATTGGCCTAGTTTCCATCTGTGATGTTCATGAATTCATACTCCTGAAACTTGTACGCATCGCAAAAGGATGTGTATATTAAAATCAATATTTAAAAATCCAAAAAAATTATAGACTAAACCATGAATTCCCAAGAAAATACATCCCAAGGACATTTCATGATCTTGGAGGATTTTAGGCCATGAAGCTGGGACTTCTGTATTCATCACCCCTCTTTTTATTTCTCCTCTGCCACAAAGTCTAAGTTAGCAGGAAAGTTTGAGAATCTCTATACTTCTGATAAACTCCTCAAAGCAGCCACACCACGGACAATTATGAATTTGAAACCAAATGAAAACTCAAAAAACCAGAATCTATAAGATAGGACCACAAAGTAGTTGTGTCATAATGAAATAGCAAGCAATGAAAACACCGAATAAAAACTCATATCATGAGGAGTAAGAAAGTCTAAAAGCTATCTGAAAGGAAAATAAGAGAGCTAAGTAAAAAACTATCAAAATGGCATCAAACCTTTGCACTATGGGCACTAAAATAGAGGAACAGTTTTCAATTCTACAGGAATATATTTTTCAAGATACAAATCTTAACCAAGGAAACAAGCAATTAAGTGTGAAAGAATGCCTTTTAGGAATACAAGGACTCAAACTTGAGCTCCCAAATACCTGAAGTCAGAGACATGAGGAACAAAACAAGGGTGAAACCAAAAACAAGGAAGACATGTGATGCAGGAAACAATGACCCCAACAAAGGACCTCAGCCCAGGGAAGCTGAAGAATGAGCGTGGAGTAACAGACCTCGAAGCGACCGGCACAGATGAGGAGAAAGAAAATGGGAGTGTCAGGAGAGGGAAGGACTTTTTCCAGAAAAAGTTACTTGCCAAAATAATTTGATATGATGTTTCTACAGTACATAAAAACAAACAACAAAAACTAATGAAGATTTGTGAATCATTATATTCTTTTTGCTATTAAAAATTACAAGACAAAGCCATAGTGAACTATTTAGGTCTCCAGTGAACACATACTGAGTCATGACCAACACTGTTTATTAACTAAGTATAGTAAAACAACTACATGGGGAGGGTGCTAGGGAATGGAGGGGGTATATTTTAAGACCTAAATTAGCATTTATTTATTAATAGCAGAAAGTCGACAAAATCGAACACAGACACATCAGAAGCGCCAGCATATTATATAGACCTATCCAGGTAACACCAAGAAGGACCGGCAAGGATCAGAGGTTGCTGCCTGGGAGACAGGACTGAAATGTGGAGGCAGAGTAGGACAGAGGCCGGTCAATCATCATAAGGCTTTTGAAGCTATTTGATTAGCCTACTGATTCTTTTAACTTTGTCACAGATTATCAAGTTATATATGATTTACCCAAATGGAGGACAGAGCTTAGGACATGAGGATCAGGGTGGCTTAGAACAGTAACCAGCAAACTTTTTTTATAAAGGGTCAGAGAGTAAATACTCTGAACTTTGTGGGGCACATGGTCTGTGAAGGACACAACTGTGCCACTACAGTGTGAAGCCCACAAAAGACATATGTCAACAAAAGAACATGATTGTGTTTCAATAAAATTTCGTTTATAAAAACAGGTAGTACGCCAGATTTGGCCTGTGGGATGCGACTGACCAACCTCTGGCTCAGAGGAATGGCCAGATGAAGACAAAATGGGAGAGAGATCCAAGCGATCATCTATCTTCATTCCTAAGTTTTCCTACTTCACAGACACCTACCCTGTGGCCCTTTACAGCCAAATTCTCAGGTTACTCAGGGATATTCACTCTTCAGCGCACCTCAGTCTGGTTACAATGACCAACACTGTTCAAGCCGCTCAAGTCAGTCAGTCTAGACCTCCTCCCTCTCAAGTCTGAGCTCTCTGGAGCACCGCCCTGTTGGGACAGCTCCCCCACAGAAAGGCCCTCCCAGCTCCCACCAGAGTTTGCAGAGCTCTATCGTCAACTTCTTTTTCCTCCAACTGAACTGGTTTAGTCTTTATTTTCAAAAACCCTTCCAAGAAAGCGATTATCCAGGGTTTCATTCTTAAGTTCTGATAGATGTGTTTAAATAGTCTGTGAGATTATCTGCTTCAACTACGATGGGGTACCCGGGATGAGACCTCTCTCCCACCACAAAATACTAGCAAACGGGGCCAAAGGTATGGAACACTTGTTTCAGATCTTGAACAAAAGGCAGTACAGGACTGTGGTTTCTGAGAAGAGAGAACAAGTGAGGTGAGTCCTACAATATTCTGCTATAGACAGTTTCCAGAACGCTGCTCAGGGAGGGAGAACTCCAGCAGAGTACAACAGTCTCACTGAGTTTAGGACACATGACGGAGTTCTGGGAGGCTGAGGCAGTTACAACTGGCAGGACAGAGTCCCGGAAAGGAAGGGGCAAGAGAGAGGAAGAGCCCTAGATATGGACACAGAATTTCCCCCACCTCTTTGGCTAAACATCAAGCTGCATATATAGGAGGCCAAACAAGGACACACAACCAGGACAAAGAACAGCTACTGGGAATTTCTAAGTTGAACCATTATAGCAGCTCTCACAATGCTGAAGACATTGGAATCTCAAACAATCCAAGTAAAAAGACACTAGTGAGGGGGTCCTAGGGAGCTGGTCAGGGGAAGGATATGGGGAGAATTCAGTAGAGATGTTGTAAAGGCCACACTTGGTGTCTCAGATTAAACTTGAGCTAGAAAAGCAGTTACTACAGTGTGGTCTAGGAAATCCTAGTGGGTGAGGTCAAACCTATTTTCATAATGACACTCAGATGTTATCTGCCTTTTTCACTTTCATCCACTCAGTGATGTCTTGCAGAGGCTACATGACATACAAAATATAACACATTATTATAAGACATCATAAGAAACATGCTTATATATTTATGTTTTTAAATATTCCCAGTTAATTGCTAAAAGAATAATATTATTCTCATAAACACAAACTTGATGGGGTCCTTAGTAATTTTAGACTTAACGGTTCCAAGACCAAAAATTCTGAGAACCACTTCAAAGCGAAGGTTCTCTAGACCTACCCCAGAGAGCCTAGAGAAGCTTCAAATGGTTCGGATGTCTACAATAACTAACTGCCTGCCACTCCATACTTTCTAAAGGAACAAAATCCAAACTCCCAACAGTATAATACCAAAATGAACAACTGCCACGTTCAATCAAAGATTACTAAATTAAAAAAATACATATACATCCTTATAAGGAGGACAATTAGCTAATACCAGTAATAATAAGCTAACACTAATAATGAGAAATGTCAGACATGGTAGAATTAGCAATTACAAATACATACAAGGGCTTGAAAGAAAAAAAACTCAATGAAGAAAAAAATTTAAACTACAAGTATAAAATAAAACTGTAATTAAAAAATACAATCATCTCAGTGAAAAATCCAGAGGGTTTTAAAAATAGATTAGACACTGCATAACAAAAGCGAGTTTAGGGAGGGTTGTCTGTGTAGCACAGTCGGTTGAGCATCCGACTCTTGGTTTCGGCTCAGGTCATGATCTCAGGGTCTTGGGTACTGAGCCCTGTGTCAGGCTCCATGATCAGTGCACAGAGCCTGAGATTCTCTCTCCCTCTCCCTCTGCCCCTCATGCTCAAGCATGCTCTCTCTCTCTCTCTCTCAAATAAATAAATGAAGTTTTTTTTTTTCCCTAAGTGAGTTTGGGGATTGTAATAGAAACTATGCAAACCCGAGTGGAGAGAGAAAAGCAACTACAGAAAAATCAACAAAGTGAGGTCGATCTGGGGACAGTATCAGACAATTCTGTACACATACAACTAAGACTTCAGATGGGGGGGTGTGGGAAACAGAAAAAGAAATATGAAGAAATGGCCAAAACTGCTCCAAAACGCATTTAAAAATACCAACCCACTGATCCAAGAAGCCCTAACAGAAAATGTCCTTTCATAGATAGGTAAGGGTTGAGAAGAACGAACATGGAGAAGGACCAGGTGAATGAACAGATTTTTATTAAGTTCTGTGGCTGGTGTCAACTTTTCACTATCAGTAGACCGAATGGATCAGCTAAACTTCATGTTTTAACAAATAAAAGTATAAACTATCTTTTAAGGACATGCGTTTTTATTTTTGGTTTTTTCAGACAGCAGGATAACCACTACAATTTAAGACCACAGATTTATGGAGGAGTTAATTTTTTTCATGTAACATTTGAAAGGCAATATTTAAATAGTAAATACTGTCACGTTATGTCTAATGATCCTAACAAACAATAACTAATTATAAGAAAAGGAAACAGCATGACACTCATATCAAATTTCAACACATTTTTAACTGATTTAAATTCAAGTATATTTACCTTAATACTGACACAGTATGGATGGTAACACTGACCACACTGAGAACAGGCAAGCAATCGTCCCTCTGCTCCTTGGCCAAAACTGCCACAAACTACACACATATCCTGAAATTAAAAACACATGAACATAATAATTTAGGTTGGAGACTCAGCTAAGAATGTACCAGTTTTATTTTTTAAATTACCTTCTCAGCTAATAGAGCCCTAAAGCTAAAGAGTAAGTGACTTCAGTGCATATAGGATAAAGCAGAAGGGGGAAAGAGGAACTCAGAAGCAGAAGACCATAACTGAGCTCAAACCTGGTGCAAGGTGAACTTGTCGCTACTAGAGAACAGCACCACTGTGTTGTGCATGGAGTTTTCTTCTTCATCCTTATTCGATGAAATATCTGCAGCAGACACCTAGAAGCAGCAAAATAGAGTGCACAGTCATACTTTTCACTTGGAGTACACAAGTGAAAAGCGTGAAAAGATTCATATTCAAAATACAATGTCTGCCAAGGCCTAGAGTAACAATTCCAAATTAGATTATTATTGCCAAGACAATACCATAAAGCTGTTAGGTCTTGACACTTTGGTTACCTAATTGTCTCTTTAGAATTACAAGTCCCATGGATCAGAAGCAGTGAGAAAATACAAACTGTCTTAAGAATTAGCCAGAAATTTTAATGAACAAAAGAAACTGTATCTGTGTGTGCGTGTGTGTGTCTGTGCGTGTGGCTCTATACCTATACATACATACACCTACCTAGATATTGTATCACTCTGTTTTAGTGACTCTAAAACCTGCAATCTACCTAGTCAAAACTGAGATGTGCTGTAAGTATAAAATACCTATCAGGTCTATCAGGTTTCAAAGACTTAAGTATCAAACAAAAAAGAATGTAAACATAGCTCATAAATAATTTTACATATTTTATATATTACATGTTGAAACAGTAATATTTTGGATATGCTGGGTCAAAAGGTATACATTAAAGTTAAATGACACCTGTTCTTTCCTTTTTTAATGTAGCGATTATAAAGTTTTAAATTGTATATGTGATAATACATATGTTTCTTTTGGACAGCACTGCTTTAAAATATTATTATTTTGAATAACTTATCAAAATTTCAGTCTCTGCCAAAAGATTACCAACCACAGATATTCATTTCTGGACATGGCTAAATTTCACCAAATCCACCAAGTATCCATTGGCTTGTTAATAATTATTTCCAGAATGCTTATCATGAAAAAAGCTCTATATTAGTTACTAAAAAAGAGAACAGGGAGACCTATGCCAAAATTTTAAAATATGATCCTCTCCCCTTACAATCTAGCCCAGAAGGACAGACTGAAACATAATAAGTTCAGTTCAAAATAAAAAGTAATTGTACTGTTGTTCTTGAGGAATGACTGAAAGAATAACTAAAAAGAAATACTACAGGAGTAATATTTTGCATTGCAAAGAAGTTTAAGAGCAGTGTTAATGGACAGTACTACTGTTTTATTATAGACTCAACCATAAAAGCAATTTATAGTCATAATAAGTCTAAAGACTATGAGGGAAAACTGTAAGCAACCTAAACAGTCATCACTAGGGAATTACTAAAACCACGGTAAATCCAAACTGGAAAATTATGCAGCATGTAAAAAACAGTGGTAAAAATTTGTTTTGATTTCTATATAAAAAAAAAAAATCACCAAGCCACTTAGCTGAGTAGAAAAATAAGCTGTAGAATCATATGTGACATAGAATACTATGGTACAAAAACATGCAAAGCAATTATATGTAGTTTACTGGCACATATAATAGGTTGGATCATAGGAAATTGCTCTTTTTCCCGGTCAAAAGTGGTTGAAAGTTGTTGGCAACTTCATTTGGATCAACCTAATATGTAAAGGCATCAGACTGGTAAAAGGAAGAAAATCAAGACTCAAGAGGAAGGAGCAGTGCAAGTGACTTTGATCTAACGGTATACTGTTTTGTTTTTGAGGAAATATATTTAAAAATGTTTATCTTGGGGTGCACAGGTGATTCAGTAGGTTAAGGGTCTGACTCCTGATTTTAGCTCAGGCCATGATCTCAGGGTTGTGAGACTGAGCCCCACACTGGGCTCCACACCAGGCATGGAACCTGCTTAAGATTCTCTCTCTCCCTTTGCCCCTCCTTCCGTGTCTCTCTCCCTCACTCTCTTAAACAAACAAACAAAAAGTGTATCTCAAATTAGCATTTTAAGATTTCAGTCAAACAAGATGATTCATAAAGTAAAATATCATTCCATTAGTAATAATTGAGTGTCTACTAAAAGTGAAGTTACCAGTAATTCACTCCAAGGACTAAAGATACATTGAAAACATTAAGATATGAAAATGTGGCAATAGCTAAAATACAGCTAACAAAGGTATGCCGAAATAAGTATTCATTTCTATATCCCCATCTGCAACATAGAAAACAAAATAGGTTTTTATAATTGGATGATACCTACTGAATAGGCTCAAAGAAATGGTAAAATTTTATTATTTTCAAAGACAAATTCAATCAGAGAACACTTTTATTTGAAATAAAAAACAAGGATGGACTACAGTATTCCCAGTACAAACCAGAAACAAAGTCTGTACAGAAAACTGCAATATCCCCCTAGATTCAGAGCATATTTAAATTATAAATGATAAAAAAAAATCACGGTTTTTGTACAGAAATTGTACATGTAAGAAGAAAAATATCATGTAACTTAATGACCCACTGTTTTCATTTTATACTTTATTTCATGACCTTTAAACTACCAGATAAATAAAACCTATCTCAAGATACAGAAGGCAATCTTTGAGAGTGTCCTAGTATTGCCTATATATATATATATATATATATATATATATATATATATATATATATTACTCTGATTTATCCTAAAGGTGACAGAAGTTTTATTTGGCTGGACCACAGATATAAGCCTAAGAGAAAAGAAAGCGTTAAACTAAACCTCACAAGTCCCTCACAAGCAGGGACATAATAAGTAAACCAAAAAAGAAGAGCAAATTAAACTCAAAGTGAGAGGAAGAAAACAATAAAGATCAGAGTAGATATCAATGAAATGGAAAACAGGAAAAAAATAAGAGAAAAATTAATAAAAGCAAAGGCTGGCTCGAGATCAGTAAACCTGATAAACCTGCAGCAACACCCATCAGGAACAAAGAGAGAAGACACAAATCACCAAAACTGGGAATGAGGAAGGTGACATCACTACATATTCTACAGATATTAAAAGGATAACAGATTAAAAAAAAAAAAAAAGATAACAGGCCAACAGATTTGTCAACTTACATGAAATGGATAAACTCCTTGAAAGACAAATTCACATGAGAATAAAGATCACCTAAATAGCCCTATACCTACCAAGGAAATTGAATATATAGTTAGAAATCTTCCCATGAAGAGGGAAAAAGACAGTCTCTTCAACATATCTTTTTGGGAAAACTGGACAGCAACATGCAAAGAACAAAACTGGACTACTTTCTTATACCATAAAGACAAATTCAAAATGGATCTAAATGTGAGACCTGAAACCATAAAGATCCTAGAAAGAACACAGGTAGTGATTTCTCTGACACTGGCCATAGCCACATTTTTCTAAATAGGTCCTCTGAGACAAAGGAAACAAAAGCAAAAACAAACAATTGGGGCTACATTAAAATAAAAAGCTTCTGCACAGCAAAGGAGATAATCAACAAAACTAGAAAGCCACCCACAGAACAGGAGCAGGTATTTGCAAATAACATAGCCAATAAAGGATTAGTACACTAACTAACTAAATAACTGAGAGAACTCAACACCAAAAAAACAAATAATCAAATTAAAAAATGGGCAGAGGACATGACATTTCTCCAAAGACATCCAGATGGCCAACAGATACATGAAAAGATGTTCATCATCACTTATCAGGGAAATGCAGATCAAAACTACAATGAGATCGCCTCACATCTGTCAGAATGGTTAACATCAAAAACACAACAACCAACAGGTGTTGGTGAGGATATAGAAAAAGGAACCCTCTTGCACTGTTGGCAAGAAAGCAAACTGGTGCAGCCACTATGGAAACAGTATGGAGGTTCCTCAAAAGTTAAAAATACTACTACCCTAGAACCTCGCAATCGCACTACTGGGTATTTACCCAAAGAACACAAGGATGCTAATTCAAAGGGATACATGTAGCCCTATGTTTGCGGCAGCACTATTTATAACAGCCAAGACATGGGAGCAGGCCAAGTATCCAGTGACTGATGAACAGATAAAAAAGATGTGGTGTATAAATATATAATAGTATTCAGGCATAAAAAAGAAAGAAATGTTGGCATTTGCAAAGGCATGGATGGAGCTAGAGACTATAATCTTTAGTGAAATAAGTCATAAATAAGTAATTCATAAATAAATCCCTTATGGTTTCACACATATGTGGAATTTAAGAAATAAACGACCAAAAGGTAAAAAAAAAGAGAGACAAAGTAAGAAGACTTTTTTTTTTAAAGAAATAGACTCTTAACTGTAGAAAACAAACCGATGGTTACCAGCGGGGAGGGGAGTAGGGATGGGTGAAATGGGTGATGAAGATTAAGGAATGCACTTGTCAATGATAAGCACTGGGTGATGAAAATAAAAACTTAAAAAAAATATTTTCACAAAGAAAACTCCAGGCCAAAATGGCTTCGCTAATGATTCCATAAATACTATACGGAAGAATGTTCCCAATACCACACAACTCTTCCAGAAAACTGGAGAGAAGATTCTATTTCCCAGTTTACCCGAGGAAGCCAGCATTATGCCAATACCAAAAACAAAGAAATTATAAGAAAATAAAACTACAGACCAACGAATACCCTCATGAACACAAACATAAGAAGTCTAAAACTTTTAGCCATTTGAACCCAACAATATATGAAAAAGAAAAAATATCACGACCAAGTGCAGTTTATCACAAGAACATGGGTGCTTTAGCATACAAAAAAAAAAATCAATATACTTCACCATATCAATAAACAAGCCATAATGCAAAAAAAGCATTTGACAAAATCCAACATTTATACCTGACTAAAAGAAAAACATCTCAGCAACTTATGAATAGAAAGGAGCTTCCTCAAACTGATTAGGATGTCTATTAAAACAAGGGGCACCTGGGTGGCTTAATCGGTTAAGCCTCTGACTCTTGATTTTGGCTCAGGTCATGATCTCATTGTCACAAGATCACCCACGCTGGGCTCCTCAGTCAGCAGAAGAGTCTGCTTGAGATTCTCCCCCATTTCCCTCTGCCTCTCCCCCCAATACTTGTGCACATGCTCGCTCTCTCTCTCGCTCTCTGAAATAAACAAATCTTTAAAAAAACAAAACTAGAGCTAACACCATACTCAGTGACGAAAGACTAGATGTTTACTCTCCTCCTATAGGAAAGAAGACAAGGTTATCTTATCCCCTCTATCCAACACTGTATTGAAGATTATAGCAAATGCAATAAAGAATAGAAATGAAAACCCTCCAGATTAAACAGACATAAAACTTTATTTGCAAACAACATGATCGTAAGTGTCATAAGTGTAGAAAACTCAATGAATGGGTTCTACAAATAAACAAGTAGAAGGAATACGAGGATTTAATAAGGCTACAGGATACAAAAATCAATACATAAAAATGAGTATTCCTAGATACTAGCAACAGACAACTACAATTTGAAATTGAGACAATACTGCCATTTACAATAGCATAAAAATATGGAAAACTTAAGAGATAAATCTGAGAAATAATGCAAAAGACACTTATGTTGTAAACTAAGGAACATCACTGAGACAATTTAAAAAGACCTAAACAGAGAGATACACAATGTTCATGGGTTGAAAGAGACTTCACAGTTAAAACATCGACTTCCCCCAAATTGATCTTCAGTTCAAATGCAAACCTAATCAAGACCCTAGCAGGCTTATCTGAAGAAAATGACAAGCCAATGGAAAAATTCATATAGAAACATGAAGGATTTAGGACAGCCAAAACAACTTCGAAAAAGTTAAAAAAAAAAAAAGGAAAATTAATTATCTGATTTCAGTAATAGTTGTAAAGTAATCAATATAGTATTAGCCTAAAGATGGAGAAATGGATCAATACTATAGCACAGGGATTCCATAATTAGATCCACAATCATATAGATAACTAATTGTTTAGAATGATACAAAGGCAATTCAGAGAAATGGTATTCAAACAACTGGATATTCAAAATATGATCTTTGTTCTAATATCATACATAAAAATTAGTTCAAATTGGATCATACAGCTAAATGTAACACTTAAAATCATAAAACTTCTAGAAGACATCACAGAATATGTAAATTTGGGTTATGCAACTATTTCTCAGACACCAAAAGCACAATCATAAAAGAAAAAATTAAATGGGACTTTATCAAAATTAAAACTTTGCCGTTCCAATCAAGTTCTATACCATGTCCAGAACACATAAAGAAAACACAGAACTCAGTAAGTTAAAAAAACTATTCAAATTTTTAAAATTTTACTAAAGACTTGAAGAGTGACTTTATCAAAGAAATATACAAATAAGCACCTAAAGATGTGACCAACATCATTAGTCATGAGAGAAATGCAAATGAGATAGTAACATACCTGCTATAGTGGCTGAAATGAATAAGATTAACCATAGCGAGTACACGTGAGAATATGGAGAAAACAGGAATCTCATGCACTGTAGCAAATATAAAATGTCACATCCAACGCAGAAAGCAGCCCCTTCTTAAAGAGCTAAGTACACACCTACCATGTATCCAGCCAGGCCACTCCTAGAGATTCATTCACGGGAAAACAAAGCATATGTCCACACACAGACTTAAACATAAGAGCTCACAGCAGGGGTTTTTCGGCAGTTTTGTTTTTAAGAGCCAAAAAATGGAAGCAACCACAGTATCCTTTAATAGGTGAACAAACTGTGGCACCAACTGAACAATCGACTTGTCTCCTGAACTTAAAATGACGATTATAGTTTGAAAAATAGGGTTTTGGTAAAACAGTATAGTTACCACATGAACTATCTGCCACTGTTTGCCAATTACATTTTTTTTCCAGTACACAAATAAAGCCTCATATAGATGCCAATGAGCAAATATTTACCAATCTTAAATTAGAATATATCAAAGATAGTCATAAAATCTTCAACATTTTTAGAGTATGTAGTAATCTGCAGTATTTCTAGTCTCTTCTGTAAGCCACATTATAATAAAAAACTTAAAACATCAACTTAATTTTTTCAAATAAGCTCAATAATATAACAGGAGTTTGCTTTTATAAAAAATAAAGGAGGAAATATATTACATACATATTTTTGAGAATGGTTGTTACAGAAAGATCAAAGTGAAAGGAAGTAAAAAAAGAAAGAGGATGGGAAATATAAAATATTGAGAAAAGTTTAAAAAGTTAAAAAAAAAAAGGTGAAGTAGAGAGACAGTAAAATAAAAATTTGGGCTTACTTATGTGACTTTTACAATCTAGTAATTTTACAAATGAGATCATCATCATCGGTCAACCAATTAAGGATTATAGCAAAGATAAAGGATATGAGAAATGAGCCTTACCCCAGGTAACACAACTGCCCCAATTCCACTTTTCAATTTTGACCTGCCTCTGCCACCTCGTCCTGACAATCCTGCACCACGGGGTCTCCGCTTCCCGGGAAATCCCGACCCACGGCCCTACGTGACAGATAAGGAAGAATCAGCGTTCTGCAAAAGTTCAAAAGAACTTTAAATCCAATGAGAGATAAAACATTTTATTAAAGGTTACACAAATACTTGCTTCTCTCTTATTCTGATTAGATGATAAATATTAAGAGACCAGGCTTTTATTTTTATCTTTCAACACATACTATGCAACTTAAAAAGTATAGACATAAAATGCCTATGATCGTAGAATCAAATGTTGGGTCTGTTTTTGTGAATGCCCTGTACCAGCGAACCTTGGCCTTATTTTTCCACTTCCTAATCCTACATTCTAGGGGGCTCAACATCCACTAACCCCATCCAATTTGTATTCAATATAGAGCAAGTACCAGAGACTTTCCTAGTCCAACTAACTGTTCTCTCAGTAATTATGGCAATAGCTGATGTATACTGACTACTGACTATATACTAGTCTAAGCACTTTTACTCGCAACTATCTCATAAGCCACTACTATTTTTTATCCCCATTTTAGAGATAAAGGCACTGAGGGATAAAAAAGTAACTTGTCCAAATCTAGAGCTAACAACTCTGGCTCCAGGGTCCACATTCTTAACCAGTATTCTGCACTGCCACTACATTGCATGAAAGCTAATTTCTTCTAGTGTATAACAGTGTCTTCTGTCTTAAATTTCTCAATTTCCCTACTATTCAATACCTATCTGTGTGAACTAAACAGGTGTACCTCACTCTACCATAGTATTTAGAGGATAATGTATTTAAAGTTTACAGGAAAGCTGATAAAAAGATAAATAACTTGCTTTAACTCATCTGGATAATAACTACTTGAAATGCAAATAACTGATCTGAATTTTTACCCAACACACAAAAATATCCTATAAGAAATAGATTAAATTCTCTGATATTTTAATAAATAAATACTAGGGTTATTTATTATTGTTTTCTTGTTTATACCCAGACTTATGTATTATGTCCTGGAAAAGTTTGACATCAACATTTATAATATTCTGTGTATCTAAAATTATTAAAATAATCAGGAAAATCCTGTTTTCCAAAATAAGTTAAATAATATGTCACGTTTTCAACTGGTACCATTTTTATTGTAGTTTGAAATGCTGAACTCATTACCTATTTAGCACAACAGCTTCCAAGTTGATAATTTATGGTTATAATGTGAGCATAAAACAGATACACATGAACAAAAAGGAAGGGGGTAATCTTTTTTTTTCCTTCAGTGTTCATAATTACAAATTGCCTCTCTTTGTTCTCTTAAACTGCTCCTCTTTTAGATCTCTTGTGCTTTATTGAACAAGGGATAGGGATGACTGAACTGGGTAGTTTTGCCATTGATAAGTATGAAGTCTTTTCTTAAAGTTAAGTCAATTATTAAACCAGGACTGTAATAATCTATTCCCCCCCCCAGCATCTAAAGACACAAACGAGAAAAGTGAACATTGGTGCTACAAAATTGTCAAGACATCTTTTATACTCTTAAAACAACTATCTCTACTTTCAATACCTTGCACGTCAGAGTGAGCTTGAAAGAGTTCTAATAGTGATAGAAATAAGAAAATGGAATCTAGAACTCCTTTGAAATCCCTGATTAGTCTAAAATAAACAGCCTTATTCCAGGATATTAAATACAGAGGATGAAGAAAATTATCTTCTCTAGGTAGTAAAATATTGTAACTTCCCAGACGATTAATACTTTTCACATTATTTTTTACCCTCTAAAATGCATCAGACTACATAACTTACTTCAAGAACTAGCAGAGTCCTCCATCAATGACATGAGAGAGAGGCCCTATAATTGTGAGCTTACTAACACAGACAGTGAAATCTGCTGCGATTCTGGTATTTCTTCTCCATTAGCACATAACAGATTAGTGCAGTTTTCTTTTGTTCTTTTCTAAGCAACAAAATTTTATGATTATCATGAATGAGCAAGTCCTAAATTACTTTATAGCCTGTGCAACAAGGATTTTCCCCCACGGAAACACTGTTAATTACAACATAAAAGAAAGCAACCATAAAAAGAAGTTATTAAAAATTCACACTTAAAATCAGTCATGGAAAATTGCAATATAATTTCCTCCTAATCCAGATTTTTAACTGCAAGCATGTTGCCTCTTCATACTAAAATTTTTAGATTAAAAAAGTGGCTCTGGAATCTGCACTATTTATCTAGAAAAGAAAGGCTCAATTCTTAACTTCTACTTGGACAAAACCAACCAGAAAGAAATGATATATGAATGTAAATGCAATTTTATTTACCACTTTGATGCTCCAAATGGCACTGCCAGGAAGCTGCCGGGGTTTAAAAATTTCCCGACCTTCTGAAATGTCTGGGGACCAGGAAGGTGGGCTCACTGTATTATGGGTACTCCAAGCCCCCTAGGATATGGCAGGTGAGAAAATAGATGTATAAAACTCAGCAACGTAAAAGGTCAAAGCCAGCAACTGAGGAATTTTAGAACAGCAAAAACAAATGCAGACGTATGGAAATTTAGGACAAATTGCTTCAAGATAGGGAAAAGAAGCTTATGGCTTACAATGACTTTATACTTAAATGTTTGTAGCTACAATTTACATTAAGTATTTTACTCAGATGAAAATATCAGTACAATGAAACATATTAAGAACTAGGGTTATATGACATCAACACTGACTCATGAACTGTAATTATGGAACCAAAACATAAATAAAAGTCAATTAAATTCTAAGAATTAACACTTTATATAAGAAACTACTTGGGGATTATTTTCTTCTAACAACTATCACTCTCCAGGAAGAGAGAAATAACCTTAGAGAATGTTATGTACACCTACTGCTATAAATAACCAAAGCAGAAGGCAAACAAATGTAATTGGAAACATGAGCAATTGATAGACACATTCACTTCAAATTATGGAAAGTTAGTTTGCTATCTTAAGATACAGTTATCAGTTATAATCCTAGCATTTAACTACTCTTCCTTCCAGTGACCACTAGTTGTAGTTTTGGCTTTTATTTTTATTTAGGGGACTATTATCCTTAGATTACATCCAAGGGACTAATTTGTACAGTGAAATATGTTAAAGCAAATTGTCCTAAATTTGCAAATTAAAATGCCTAAGATACCTGGTTATTTATACAAGAAACAGTATCTTATTAAAATAGTTAAAATGAAAGTAAGACATTTTATTTCTTAATAACCACATTCACCAATAACCTGAACTAATCTGAAGATGCTAAGGAGCATAAATAAAAAGGTCTACTCCACAAAGATAACATTTTAAAGAAAAACACAAAACAAATGTCAAACAATAAAGAACCTATTTTGAGTCAGGCAATTCCGTAACACATGCTGTAACTTTTACCAATTAAATGACCCAAACTTAAGAAACACAGTACTTACCAGGTTTCTAGAATATTATCAACCAAGTAGTAGCCTATTCATCACATAAACTACCACCAGGAATTTAAATAATCAACCAAAATAAGAGTCTGACTACCCTTTGGAGAGCAGATAATTAATGCAATAATAGTATCTTGAGAAAAAACACACAAGGAAGAGACTGGTTTCACTTTTAATTAACCTACCCTCAAGCTCCGTCAATGGCTATCCTGATTTAACAGGTGAATCACCTCGCTTTCCCAGTATCAGCTCAACTTGCATCTACATCTATGTCTTCTTTCCTGCTGCATCCAGGGTCTTTGGGTAACCTCTATGCTGCCAGAAGTCATTTCTCTGTTCTCGTTGTACTTGAACTGCCAACATTGTCATACAGTTCTGATGGGTTCAATGCAGCACACCTGTGAATGCTTCTCTGCCCTTCCTGGCTGACCTTTCTGTCCCCTGTGCACGCTCTTCCTCCACCTGACCTCCAGAGCCCCAGTGTTTCCCACAGCTGAGGCCAGGACAGTGTAGTCTGTAGTCTCTCTGTAGTCTCTTCCTAAATGGTATGATCTATCATGAGGGCTGTAAACACCATCTCGAATGTTGTTGTCTCCCGAATTCACATTTCTAGTTCCCACGTGTTCTTGCAGAAGTTAGTACGGTTTTCAACTTCCTCCTTAGCCTGTGCGTTCTGTCACACCAAATCTCTCAGCGTTTACCATGTCTAAGATCTCTCACTTAGGCAGTTACGTCTCACGGTCTTCCCCATCTTCAGAAATGGATTCCACACCTCAGGTCAGAAAATGGGGAGTCATCTGATCCGTTCTTTTCCCTCGTCATTCCCCCACCACCACTCCCTGAATCCGTACCATCAGTAAATCAGTATATTCAATCTTCCAGTCAGCTGCTCTACCTGATCCTCCCTTCCCCACATCTCCTTCAAGCCCTTCTCTACACAGCAGCCAGAGGGACTTTGCAAAAATGTAAATCTGATCAAGCAAGACACTACCTTGTTTCAAACCCTTCCAGTAGTTCCTCAGTGCACTTAATTTACCGAAAACCTTTCACGCTGCCTCTTTCCAACCTCATCTTGTGGCCCTCTCTCATGATTGTTCTGGCCCAGCTACCCTGGTTTCCTTCAAACACGCCAAGCTCTTCACCACTCGGGGGCTAACTGACTCAGAACAACTGCATGGATGTTGTTCTTCTTGGATGGAAATGGATGGATTCTTCTTCAGATTCTACAGATATGGGCTCAGGCATTTGCTTATCAAAGAGGCCGGTCTTCAGTGCTCCAGCTGAACTATCCTCTACCTTACCACATGTTTTGCATCTGCTCACTGATTGAAATTTGGGGCCATATATTTTACTGCTTCTGATTATTTACTGGTAGAGAAGGGGGGCAAGAGATACCTAAATTTAGTTCTCTCAATGTTTCCATTGGTTTTTCTCTGATAATTATTTGGCTACTGTATAAAATTCCTTTTGGTGGATCTTTTAATGTCATGTCAGTAGACAGCTCTGAAAACATACTATAAAAAATCATACTCTCAGATAACATGTTATTCACCATAATTTAAAAGTTAGCTTTGATGGCAAAACTGTGTCTCATTTTAAAAACATTTACACTTCATAGAACATGGATGAACAAAATGAAAGGCTCCATAGATCAAGAATGTTTGGATGCCATTTCAGGAATAATTAGAAAACCATTCAACTGCTATGAAGAACTTATATAATAAAAGCTTGGGTAATTACATTATGAATTTTAATAAGTATATTATCATAAGACATTGGAAGATAGATTATGTGCAATTTTATAGGAACTGAAGAAAAATCATGATTATACTTAGATGTTTTGACAATGAAGAAATTACCTAATATATTCTTTAGACCTTAAAACTAAAATACAGCTATAATTATCAACTTTAGTTATAAATTATCCTACAGATCTCAGCTTTGATGAAAAAGAATTTACACAGACAATTCGGAAGTCAGCTTCCCTGTCTCCTGAAACAGGTTTAACTGTTGTTACACTTGAATTTATACTTACTACATCTGTATTCATTTATTCCCACTGGACTAGAAGCTTGACGAGAAAAGACTATTCTTTTTGTTCACTGTTACATTAAGCATTCTATTCAGCACTCTATTATTGAATGCCTATTTTTTTTCCACTGGGCATTTTTTTAGATGCATAAATGCATCAATAAGCATTATACTACGAAACATACTCATTCCCCCCTCAGATAATAGCCTACATTCCTGAGTTTCCTCACCTTAAAAAAAATTACCAATCCATCCCATGCACTGTTAAACTATGTACAAAATGAATTAAAAGCAAAGGGGTTCAAAATGTAGCCATCAAGAAACTAAGCTGTAAAGACAGCTAAAGAAGCAACTTGCTATCAAATCCTACAGAAACTTAGAAAAAAAATACTGCGTGGTTGAGATTCAATTATATTCTAACAATAATGATTGAACCCAAAACCTGTTTAAAGTTGGTATTAAGCTTCTTTCTACCCAAGGCCAACTTCTCAGGTATTTATCAACCTGGTAAATTATACAGCTGTTACAAGGGCTGTGGGATAGGAAAACGGAAACATTAATGGCAAGTGGAGCAAAGGATATTAAGGTCAACTTTCTATTATTAGAAGCCTAATCTTGTTGCTGGTTGTTAAATATGATCAATGTCATAGTTAGAGCCCAAGAGTATCCTAATCGAGGGGAAAAGCTTCAAGAGCAGCCAGAGGCTTGGTGTCTCCTTGGCAGACTTCACACCCATAAGTCATCCTCACTCAGGTCCATCCTCTCCCAACACGCTACGTGAAACCAAGGTTGCTATGATGAGTCTGATTTAGAGAAAGCGAGAACAATGAAGAGAGAGTAGAAAGGACAATAGGCAAGAGAAACAGAAAACCTAAGCATGTCATTCTTTTTTGGTATATACATTCACTCACATCCATTACAGCCACAGCAGCAAATGACTCATTTTTATGACTTACAGAATTCTCCTCACATAAATAAGTCTCATATACAAAACTGAGTTCAACATCAAATGGAACAAAAAATTTAGTCCTTGATAGTGCTTTCATAAGCTGCTATTATATAAAAGTACAAGAACAGCTGTTACCAGCTTTATCCTTCAATAATTTAGGAATATGAATCTGGCTGGTGCTAGCAATGGTTTTGGTAATGGCTTCGGAAATATCACAATAGGCACAAAGAAACCGAGAGAAAAGGGATGCTCCGATCTGTATGTGTTTGCAGCTTGCCACCCCAGAGGGCTAGATATTTTTTAGGTTTAAGACTATAGTTTCCCAGTGATTTAGAGCAGTGTGTCCTGGACTTGAGCTGCACCGCACACAAGCCTGAGCTGAGTTTCCTCTCACCCTCTTTGCTTCTCCACAGTACCTGGGGTTTCCTCTCCCACAGCACACAGCACACAGAGTAGAATTAATAGGCTGTTCAGTTCCAAAATCTGTGCAGCCATTACTTGGCTTTGACCTCGAGAAACCTACTACATACTGTATTTACTGTGACTGGTGTTTGACTCACTCCAGGCCTATAGTTATTTTTATTGGCACTTTTCAGTACAAATAAGTATCAGTCGACCTGACTGGTTCTCCAGAGCTACGTTTAACACAGGATTATTATCTCCTTGAGTCATCATTTTCACAGAGTATCTGTGTTTCTCTGCAATTCAAGAAAGCAAGCAGGGAACCACAACCACTTGCTACGTGTCAGGTGCTGTGTATGTGTTACCGTTAAATTCCAACATTGACTATATGGTGTAGTTTTACAGATGAAGAATCAAGACAGTTGGCAGGTAATGTGCTTAGCGTCGCACAGAAAATAATGGAAAATAAGGATCTGAATCCAAGGAATTGTACTATGGAAATGCGCATGCTGAATTTATATTAACCAATCTTTCCTGGTATCAATTACAGTAAAAACTGATGTAAACTCTATCTTCAATAGAGTCTAAGACAAAGTATCAGAAATGTAGGTTTTACCTTACCTAATAGGTATCCAAGAAGGGAAAATTAAAACTATATGGGGTAATTTCTCTCCTTTTAGTGAATGCCACCCTGTATAAGTTATTATCAAGAAATGCTTCAAAATTCAAACATTTTAATTAAAAGCTGGATATGAAATAATTTAACAAGATCTAAACCTTTCCTTACTTGGACCGTATGATTTATAGGTATGCCTTTTTTTAACCTTAACAACAAAATAAAACAAAAATAAAAAAATCAACAGTGCTTCTTACTAAAGGATTTGTGTTAACAAACCAGAAATGGTGTCTACTATTTTATAAAAGAAAGGAAGTGTACTTGTAATTAATTGTTAATAAAACTAGAATCCTCAGGACACCTGTGTGGCTCAGTTGGTTGGGCGGCTGCCTTCAGGTCTGGTCATGATCCCAGGGTCCTCGGATCGAGTTCCACATCGGGCTCCTTGCTCAGTGGGGAGCCTGCTTCCTTCTCTGCCTCTGTCTGCTTGCCCTCTCTCTCTCTCTCTGACAAGTAAATAAGTAAAATCTTAAAAAAAAAAACCCTACAATCCTCTACAGCTCACCACCCTGGATGTTTGTTTCTCTCTCACAGGAATAGATTATGAAACTGATTTGTTAACTCAAAACACTTCATTCAAAATGCTACTGCAATAGACAAGTATGGTTCGTAATAAAATTGATAAAAAATAAAATATCCACTTCACAATGTAATGGAAAAGTGGTTATGATCTGATGAAGTATTTCCTTGGAAACCTACTATATTGGAGAAATTTCACTTTCTCTGAGAACCCCTCAATAAATTTTAGTCTTAGAACTTAGTGGAAATTTCTAAGTTTTCCATATATATGATTTCAGCAACAAAAAATGGAGAGCTAAAAATCAAAAATGAAAAAATTCCTAGAATTTGAAAGTTTTCAAAATATACTTGAGTACTTATGTTTACTTTTATGAAATTTCATTGAAATATTTAATATTTCAATAAAACATATTTCCTAGGTTTAACAAACCTCTTTTGATACTATCATGAAAGCACTTAGTACATGACTGCTGAAGCAGAGCACAGTCATGTGATTATACCAAATATTTTTCCATAAAATGAAGTGATACAGATAGGATAAATAAAAGATGGGCTGAGATTTCTATTTTCTCAGAATTTCCAAATTAAAATGGATAAATACAACTGTGGAATGAGAGAAATAAGTAGAAAATGGAAAACACACTTATTTGGTATGCTGAAATAAAAAATGTTTCCATCCTATTTTCCACTGCTTTTTAAGAGCATTTCTTGAAGTAAGTCGTGTGCATAAAAGTAACAATGAGAAGCACATCTCTCTAATGCAGGACTCCACTTCCAGGGCTAACATGAAATAAGACTGCAGGGCTGTTTTAATTGGTGTAGGGTGGGGTCATTGCACTGACACATTTTGAAGGCTCCCCCAGCAATTTTTAACATGCAGGTGGCCAACAATGACTTTTCTAAACCTAAGGTCCAAAGTAGATATATCCATAAAAATACTGAAAAAAAGGAAACACTAAAATACATATTTAAAAAAAACTTCAATAAAGGATGAAAGAAAAGCCAACTGGTTCACTGGGACAGTCTATATGAAACCATGTCCAGTTCTGCCTGTCACTGCTCCACCAGTTCCCTTCTCCTCCTACCATGTCTATACCCTTCCCCTTATCTTTCTGAAATCCTGTATCTGAAATGAGGAAAAAGACAAGAAACCTTTTCTATTCACAATCAGAAAATCTTAATTACTGTTTCTATAGTAAGGTTTTGAAGCATATATTCAAGATAAACTTCAAACAGCCCACGAAGAATATAGTCTGCATAACAACCTAAACTCCTCCATATAAGTGTAATATAAAACACTAAACTTCAATGATTAACCTCTTCTAAAGGGGAAATAATCCTGTACAGATTCCATGGTCTGTGTCCTGACATCTCAGACTCAGAAGACTGATTTATATCCCATCATACTCCAGTATCACTACACATATACTCATACATATGTACTCACATGTGTATGTACAAGAGCATGTCAACATGTGTACACATGCACAGCTTCTATACTGATCTAATACACACTGAAAATACACAGTGAATCGTCACTACAACAAATCGTTTTTATCATCCATTGTAAAACTGTCCTATGAGCAATTGGAGGATACAGACTATTTCTACTTCAGTACTTAAAAGTAGGGAAAATAGAACACCACTCTTAATTTATCACTCTTAAAATGCAGCTGGTATTTCTTTTCAAATGTAGTTCCTTCTGGAACTAAAATTTTCCTGTTTTTAAAAATGCCTGCCCTTGCATTGTCCAATAAGGAAGCCATTAGTCATGAGGCTACAAAGTACTTCTAATGTATGTAATGGGAAACCAGATCTTGAACACTTAGCATGAAAAGTGAATGTACAATATCTCATTAATAATTTTATTATATATGGATAAATACAACTTTTATTATATACATATATTTTCAACAACTTATCAAGGGGTTCTCAGAGAAAGAATTATATGTATATAATAAAAGTACAATACATATAATTGAAAATAAATTTTATTATATATAACTGTTCATATATATTATTATACAGCTAGTTTATACATGATTATTTATATATTTATAGTATATATTTATAACCTATATAAAAGATTAAACGTTAACATATTTTTAATATATTAACTTAAAACATTAAAATTTATTTCACCTTACTTTTAAGTGGGACTATTAGAAATTTTTAAGTTTGATCTATTGCTTCTCATCCTTTTGGCTAAGATCAAGTGTAGCTCTATGAGGCTTGCATTATATTTCTATTACACAGCACTGGCCTACCCTTCTAGTGGCTAACTCCTTTGTCCAGAAAAGATTCAATAATCCAATCATTAGCCACTCCTCAAATTTTAAAGTTTTCAGATTTTCTGTTTCTAACTAAAGTATTCATTTAATTTCTAAGTGAATTCTTTAGAAAAGCTCACATAATATTAGAAAATGGTTGAAATAAACAAAGATTTGATGACTGTGAAACAGAATTTAACCAATGAAATGGGCAGTTCTTCAGTTCGGATAGTCTTCACTATACTGTACAGAGAACCTTCAACAAAATATGGAAACACTACTGATGTTCATAATCAAAACATGCTGAACACCAAAGAATCTTGCTTATTTCACAATCATTGCCATGAATATCCATCTCATTTTATATATCTAGCTCCCACTACCAATAATATGCAAAATAAACCCAAACCAAAAGAAACATGGGAACTCTTGACATCAATGAAATTCATATAGCTGAGTAACAGACTTCAAGATTTCCAACATAAAACATATACACTGGAATATTCCCTGGAAGTTATGACCTCAGTACCTCAGCAATGATAAAAAATCAAGAGCTGTCTTGTTCTATCCAATTCATTCTCTCCACAAAAACAGGAGTATATCAACAAGCTATGTACCACCAGGTGAAGGTTGTTACACAACTAAAGCCAAGCTAACAGGTTAAACATGCCTACGAACTGTTCATGAGATTAGCAGCAAATTATGAAGCAGTAATGAGACCATGGCAACTCAGCAGAAAGTGGAATGCTAGCAGAATTGGGAACTGCAAGAGAATACAGCAGAAGCAATAACAAACGTTAGGACATGGGTCACATAAAATGGGATAAACCTGGAAGACACTCTCAAACACGCACATTCACACACACTCAGCCGCACATGCACACAGATCTTAGCACAGTAAGTCAACAGAAAAATAATCCTAATGGTTTCTCAGTTGGAATACAAGTCTCTGTACAGTAAAATTTGACAGGAATATTTATGGTGCAGTATCTTTAAAGAATGTAAACATCTGAACCAAAATTAAATTTGAGATTCAAATTTCATTGCTAAAGTTTTTTCAGAGCCCAAACCACGGAACTAACAATTTTTTCAAAAAAAGAAAACAAGAGTAAGGAGGAGAAGAACTGGTTTGAGAAGAAAACCCTCTCCTGGTAGAACATAAAACACATATCACGGAAAATACTTAGAGAAAGGCATACAGGACGGAGTGTCTTAGTTTACTGCGTATGTCTTTGCCACAAAGAAATAGAGTTCTCTCCCACAAGGCAATTACTTTGCCTCTGGTGTGTTAACTTGCTGTCTTTAGAAAATAAAATATATCTGCAATTTAGAAGAGACTAATTCTCACATTAAAATAAAATTCTATTTTTCTACTTATCTTTGGATTCCAAAATTGGATGATCAAGATCAAGATGATACTCCCATAAAGTCAAACTTTAATCACTGGAAGCAATTTAAATCATGAGACTTGAAACTTCAAATTACCATTGTGACTAAACACTGCACTGTTTGATATCTTGCCATTTTATAAGAACTTCAGAAAGTAGAAATTTTGTGGAATAAATGAATCTTAGCTACAGTGTCTCACTTTGTCTTCTAGTTAGTTTCACTTAAATTCCACTAAAAAGAACTGGAACTTACTCTTAAAGGATAGAATCCACACTACTTAGGTCATGGGAAGAACTCCCCTCACTTCCGAAAGATCAACAATGCAATTCTAAGACTTTTCCATGAGAATACTGAAGTAAGTCCTAGCTAGGCGGGGGCAGGGGGCGCCCGCGTCACAAAGACGTTAGCAATTAATAGAGAAATCAAAATGAGAAAAACGCACCATGAAATACTCCCTTAGTAAATTTTGATGCTTAAACAGTTAAAAATATAGACAAAGAATGGTATCAATACACAAATACTGTAGAGGGAAAAAAATGTTACAAAATATCTAAAACTGTACTATTTCTTTAAGCCTCTATCATTACTGTGGCATAGAATTTCAAAATTTAAGTGTTTTCTACTAGAAACTAATCAAATAGGTTGTGTGTGTATGTCCCAACTAAGTTGAAATTCTGAATACGATCACTTTAAGTTTAATAAATTAGTCTTCATCACAGCTTTAAAAAAAGAAAGAAAGAAAGAAAATGGCCAAAACACCTTGGTCAACATTATATCTAAGTTCTACCTGGAAACTGGAAACATTACCCTCCAAACCAAATACGATTTTATATAATTGCTCCAACAGATTTTTCTGTCCGTATCATTAAAATCACCCTACCTGTTTGGACCGAGGTCTACCAGGAGAAAATTTTCTTTTGGTAATAGCTGGTTTACCCATGCCGATTTTTGGAGTGACCGAGATATATGTCGTGGGCATAATGTTTCCAACAGAAGCATTCAGGGTTGAAGGGTAAGTGTGCAGTACTTCCTGGGAAGGCAAGTCTGAAGAAGAAAGTGGAGAGGAAGACACATTTGCCTTGTTTACGTCTGTTGCAGACACAAATGACAACTCTGTCTCGGGTGGTAATTTTACAGATTTGTCTTCTTGGCATAAACCATCTTTCACACAACCCTCCACTGCAGGAGCCATTTCAAAGTCTGTAAATGCAGTGGAGGATTCAGAACTTGTTTTCTGTTCCATTTTTTCTTGTACCCTTTCTACAGCCAACTGTTCCTTAGAACATAAAGAAGTACTTTCCTCACATGGGGACAGAACAGTTTCTGGTGGAAGAGTGGCAGATTCAATGGTCAATTTTGGAGGCTGGGATTCTTCTGTGGACACCAACATTGTGGGTTCCTCTGACTGCGGGTCCTCGTGCTGCACAATGATCTGGTGTGTACGAACTTCAACGTTTTCTGTCACTTCCATTGTGTTTTCATTTTGATCTTCACAAATATGCATCACTTTAGAAGACATTTCCATTTTTTCACTATCAACTTCATGAGAAATCTGATTTTCCATTTCAGGATTCATTTTATCTTGGGATGATTCTACAAAATTTGGAATATTTGTTATGTTAATGTACTTATAAGTTTAAAATTTTAAAATTTTCTGGCTTAAAAATAACAGCTTTGGGCAGGAAAAGGGGGGAGAAGGGAGACAAGGGATTTCCAAAGCACACTTATGGTTAAAACCCTGACTTAAATCAGAAGGTATTTATCAAGAAAAACAATGATAAATTAATAAAGACCAAAATGCACCAGGATTTATGAATTAGAACTGGTCACAGATCAGGCCAGAAAAGCTACAAAAACATCACCTTAATAGGATCCCCAGAGTTTAAGGTGGTTTCTGGTAAAAATATTAAAACAGAATTTCTAAAATAATTCTATTTAGCATATATGATGTTTTACAATTTGAACATTTACAAGAAGATTAACAATTTTGTAGGCAAAGTTACACTCTTTCAACAGCTGGAAAAACGAGGCTCAGGGAAGTTACATGAGGTATCCAAGTTAACAAGCAAATACTAATCTAGAATATAAAGCAATTCTGCAATAGCAGGCACTCAGATGTAAACAACTCAAATGAAGTATCATTGAAATAACTGAAACTTATTCTGCAGACTCAAATGAGTAACGATCACAGATAGAAAAGACTTATTTTACTTATTAGCTGTGCCTGCTAACATACACAGTACATATTTTGGATATAATCTTTGTATTTCCTCATCATCAATAATTAAACAGCCAAAGCTTAGCAAGTTATAAACATAATTAGATATGAGAAATATCTAAAGTCACTAACTGGTAAATTTTAAGTCAGGGTGCTAATGTGTTAAGCCTTTAACCCAATCATATCTAAAAACAAAGTCAGAGATCCAATTTACATGACTCCTACATGGGTCTATCAGGTAAGATCACCAGATAAAAAGCACTTACTTCAAATACTATCAAGGTAATTTCTAAGTTACATTGATAGAGTTATTAATTTCCTCACTACTATTTACTGTGGTGACTGCACTTAATCTGTGTTCTAATATCAAAATGAAATCCCACTTTTCATTCCTACTCTGAAAGACTACAAGCTGAGGATAAAGGAAAAAAACATCAAATAATAGCTCTGATCCAAATATTTTTTTACACACAAAAATGCCTCAAAAATACTTAACATTAAAAAAGAAAGCTTAAAAAAGACTTTTAAAACAGAAAATTACATCTGAATAATGAGCACCATCATTTGAGTGATTCAAGTGAGAAAACTTATCCTAATGGCAAATGAAGCCTAAATTGTGGTTAATAAAAGACCAGTTACCGCAAGTCTCACTGGAAAGAAGAAAATGTGCAACACACATGCAGACCACAAGTATATTCTTTTTGCACACCAGGCAGGAAGTATTAAGAAAAAAATGTAAACATGCTCTTCATCCCAAGCAGTTCTATTACGTTCTACTAGTGGTCTTCTATAATGATTGTATTTATTTGACAGAGAAATAGCGCACAAGTGGGGGGCGGGGAGAGTAGACTTCCTGCTGAGCAGGGAGCCTGATGTGGAGCTTGATCCCAGGACCCCGAGATAGTGACCTCAGTCAAAGGCAGCCACTTAACTGACTGAGCCACCCTGGAGCCCCTGATTTTCACTTGTTTAATAATGAACAATGGATTTTAGCAACTCCACAGAGAATATCCAATGCCAATTCTTTTTAAGAAATGGATCACTTAACTAAAATATTTCATTACTGTAATATGTATACAGCAAAAGTAAATAATTCTTTGGGATAAGTCATTTGAAAAATTAACTTAATAGATCATGACTCAAATCTGGGTAGCAGTCATAAAAGCATTATGCTGTAATTCAATCAAATCAGAGAGTATGCTTACCAGAAATGAGAAGACCATGTGTATCAAGACTTTCTGGTGGATTACTCTTCGGCTGCTCTTCTGTGTGGATGTGAACTGCTGTGAAGGACACATTGATGGAATCTCTAGCAAGGACTCAAAATTTCTCTAACACTGCTCTCTCAATAGTAAGTATTTTATCCTACTGCCAAATGCCAATTCTCAATATAAGCACAAAACACACTGTTACTATTTATTAATAAGTAGGGTATGGAGATGAAATTAAGAATCTAGTTATGGACTATGACAAGATTTATTGTTACAGATAGCTTTGTCTTATTTTTCTTCACTTTACATCTTATGCAATATACCTTTTAATGGAAGTTGTTAAACACAAAACTGAATTTCAATCTGAGGCTTTATATATACACGCTCCATCTATAGAACCTAAAATTTCACAAAAAATCCCATACTGCCAGATGAGCCCAAGATTAAATTTAATAAGTAGTTTTTCCCCAACCCTGTCTCAGTAATTTCACATCCACAAGTATAGGAATAGCTATTATCAACAAAGCAAAAAGCTTAATTGAAATATCATTGAAATAACTGAAATACCCTCAATAGAACCACTGAGACAATCCAGAACAATAAATTTTTCATTATCTCAGCATGAAAACATCTCACAATCAGTAACAGCTCTATTTAGTAATTACAAGTATAACTAAAGAAAGAGAAAATAATGAATTGCTTTTTAATGAAAATCACTTGGCCCCCAAAGTATATATTTATGGTGAGTTCTAAATTACAGCTGAACTATAAATATATACATGCCCTTTCCCCTATTAATTTCTAATGTTATTTTACTGAAAAGCTCCTCTCCAAACATTTTCCTAAGTGACTACACGTTGTGGCTCATTTTTATTTAGGACAGTAAACTTTTAGTCAATTTCACATTTACTGTACACACACATTTCACTGTATATACACATTTTCTTCAGAAAATAAGTTATATCCATTACCAAAAACATTCTTACCATCTGGAACAATTCCAGGTGTGGGCTCCTGACCATTGATGTCTTTATTAATTGCTTGCTCCGGAAATACCATATGGTCCTCAGGTCCTTCAACTTCCATCTCATTATTATAATCTTAACAGAGTATTATTTATTCTTTAGTGTAGAATAAGTTTTTCTGTTTTTATTAACTATGTAAATAGTTATTACTTTGCTATAGTGAGGGTAAATTATCACCCAAAATGCCATAAATTCTTCCTCACATTTTTAAATTTTCAACCACAAATATTTTAGATGTAGATGGGAAAACATCTAAATTATGAATTAAAAGATTAATGGCATATTATTTTAAAATGACATTCCACAACTATATACTGATGGCATCTTGGAAACAAAACATTAATAATTAAAATGTGTCTACTTAAACCTCACGCAGATGGTAACACAGGACTTTATAAAAGTTGCCATTCATATTGATGAAAATGAAAAATGATCTGTAAGCAGTCTATTTTATCACCAAAAAGCTTGTTATTATGTATACAACAGTATACTACTAAAATTACCTAAACAAAATTTTGGGCTCAAAAGATATGAACTAACATTTAAGAAAGACATTATAAAACTAACACTTGTTTGGAGTGAAAGAACCCAGGTTATAAAGCATAAGTTAGGTCATATGGCCAAACACTGACAACCTGCACTACTGGCTCAAAGAACAGAACTGGAGTAGGGCACATCAGTCCTGGAATTCGTTATTTAGAAGGGCTGGAGTGGCTCAATCAGATGTCAGCCATCAGGTTCAGAGATGACCCAAGTCACATGTATACTGAAAGGCTAACAAATTAAAGATGGGATCTGATACACAGAATTCCCTCACCATTACTAAAATAATTTACTGGAGACCGGTTAGCACAACATTAAAAAACAAAAAACAAACCAAATTCTCAAGTTTACCTGCAGTGACTTCAGCCATCTCCACTTCATCACCTGCTTGCAATGGATCCATCTCAGCTGCTATGTGTTTACAATACATGCAGACATACTCTTCTTTGAACTGAGAATCCAGCTCATGGTCTGTTGGTTTGTCACATTCTAAGTGAACCCACCTGCAGTGATAAATATATTTAAATGAAATTTACTAAATTAAAGAAAGTTACTGTCCAGGGAAAAAAGAGGCAATTGCCGAAAACTGGGTATAGGAAGGGTTAAAGATGACAGAAGTGAGGTTAGGAGGTTTAGAACAGTAAACTTTTGGTAATTGGTGAAGGTTCTAGAAAAGGAACTGGCATTTTCAGAAGTCATTAAAGGTGTTCACCACATATTTTTACTTCCTTATTTTTAAACCATTTCCTCCTTACACTTCCTTCTTAATGCTCATTTCTGGTCTTTTGACTATTCACTTCCTGATGCCTTCCAGACTCCTAAATGCGTAATCTAATTTCATCTTTAACAGCACTCAGTACCCAAAGGATCATTAGAGTGATAAAAGCTTGCAACTCAAAGATACACGGTAGTGCAAATGATCACATGAATAGGAAAACTGGTCAAAAACTCAATGGAAGAACTGTATCTTCTTACCTTTTGCACATATTACAATGAAGCATGTCTTTCTGCAATTCTGGATGGTAGCACTTTCCACAGAAAGGACATAAGTTATCCTGTTGTTGGTAACAACTGTCACATACCAAGCAATTGTGGTGCCACTGAGAACTAGATCGTGTGCCACATTCTACACATATTCTGCAATTCTAAACACCAGAAAAAATGAAAACAAAAAGTCTGTTATGCATTTGTATTGCAGTTCTGGTGTGAACTTTTCTGAAATCAATGAAACATTTGTACATTATACATTAAGCTTTAACTTTCATGACACTAATTTAGGGTCTATGTTTTTGAAAAAGCAGTGTGTTTTGAACATCTGATGAGACATCGTTCAAGTTGCAGTAAAACCTCCAGGAAAATGTAAACAGGGACTAGAGACATCCAAGAAAACATAAATAGGGAAGGAAGAAAACCAAGAACATAGCATTCCAAACTTCAAAAAAGAAACATATCCCAGAATCAGGAAGTAGCCTATGTGGAAAGTAGCTTATGTGGAATAAGTCTATTTGACTCTGGATTGTGAAAACAAACAGGTGCTTCCAAACTATTTCATTTGCTTGTAGGTAGCTGAGGACCTAAAAGCAAGAATTCAAACTGAAGAACTATCATGACCCACTCCAAATGACTTGGAGTCCGAAACTGTGAAAGTAAAATCCAAATTTTGAGGAGCAAAATATTCACATGGACTTAAATATCTTCTCATATAATGTTTTATTAATTACGAGAGGGGGAAAAAAACAAGACTGGGGTAATTTGACAACACTGTGACTAAATTATCAGAATGCACGTCACCTATGAGGGCAAGATGAGAGGCACCCTGACAAGGACACATGATCAACATGTGGCAGTATTCTGGCCAACAGTGCAAAACTCTACATAACTGTGAGGAAGTAGCAAAGAAAATGTAAGAAAAGTTCTACTTGGCAGAAAAAAACCCAGGTATGTGGGGAAGAACACTATTCTTCAAAAAATGTCAGTATCAAAAAGACAAGAGTAGGACTCAGGAAAATTTCCAGATTAAAAGCGTCCAAAGTGAGAACTAAATATAAAAGCTTACCCTAGAGTAGATCTTGGCACCTACATGGGTGGGAGGGAATGCTATATGGGATGTTAAATCAAGTGACAAAATTGAAATATGGATAATAGGGTAGATGAAAATACTTACATTGATGTAAACATATGAAGTTGATAACAGCACTGCGATTATGTAGGAAAATCCCTACGACTAGGAAATACACACTGAAGTGTTTAAGGATAAAAAGGGCACAGTATATGTAACTTACCCAAATGGTTCTGGGCAAAAAACAGGTGGGAGAGAAGAAGAATAGAGAAAAAGGGCACGCACAACGATACTGAAATCCCAACAAAGGTAAAAGATAAATGGCATATGGGTATTTTTTTTCTAAAGTTTGAAATTATTTTTCAAAAAAGGCATGATATACCAACACAGAAGCATTCTTGACAGAGAAACAGGAAAAAGAAACCTACCTGACAATGACTGGTATAAAACAAAGTTCCTGAAAAGATGACCCTTACTTCAGTGTGAACAGCCTACCAGTCTGACACCCCCATGAAGGCAGACCTATTAGCCCGCATGTATCTCTAGCCCCTCCTCAGTGTCTGATACACAGCAGCCCTTCAAATGTTAAATGAATGAACGAATTATGACTAAAAACTATAGATATCTACGAAAGAATTTAACAGTAGAAGAGGAGGATCATTCTTCAAGTTATCAGTGAATAAGCCTTCCTATGAACAACTCCAGAAAAATTCTTTGGGGACTTTAATTTAGACATTATGATGGACACCTTATAGGAATCATCTCACTAAATCCAACACCCCTGTGAAGTAAGTTCTAATAACATTCTCTACAGGGGAAAAACTGGCTTAAGGAAGTCAAATAATTTGCCGAAGATCCTCTTTTCAGTAACTGGAAAAGTGGTGATCCGACTCCACAGCCTAATCTTTTACCAACATCATATACCTGCATAGAACAGAAGTTTTTAAAAAACACTATCCAGTTGTATTCTTAGCAATATTATACATGATTCAGTCACTGTGAAAAAGCAGAGCCGACTACGATAGAAAGCAAGACAAAGATAAAAGAGAACGTCAAGAAATAAACTCAGAATTCTGAAGATGTTTTCCCAAGATAATGAAAAATGTAACAAGATAATGAATTAAAAGCAGGAAACAAAATTATTTAGATGTTACTAAACATTACTTAGGAGACTGTAAAGACGGCAAATATTTAAAGAAAAAAAAACCCAAAAAAAGCAAAGTTAACCAACACTTCTTTAGATTTTTTGGGCCGGACTAGAGACCAACAGTGGTCAGTCAACATGCTCCAGGCAACACTAATTAACGTAGAACCACAATCAGAGACAACCTGAAGCAAATTCAAAGAACTAACAAAAATAAAAATCCCAAAACTCTTAAGTAGAAAAAAGGATTATAGTTAAGTGAACGTTAAAAAAAAAAGGCGTAAGATTTTTTTTAAGTGGTACCACATACTGGGAAAACTGGGCGGGAGGGGGGGGGTCCCCACAGCCTAAAAAAGAAAAAGTTGTAAAACAACATGATACCAAACCAAGTTCTTACTGTAGTCTAAAGACAACAGTCTCTTTCAGATATCTAGGATTTCAGAAAAGCTGCTGTTCCTTAACGGAGCATAACCAAGAATCCAAAACACTGGGAGTTAAATGAGATTGGAATTTATATAGAAAATACTTTTGGGGGGGGCAAGGAAAAAGTGAGAAGGTTTACAGTCTCAGTTGATTTAAAACAAAGGGGAGAAAAAAGGAAAATTGCTCATTTCTCCATTTTCACTGGTAAGTGGGGGAAGAAAATATACTTTCAACATCTATAACTTAACATTCACAAAATAAGATTCTTAATTGCAAGTCACTGCAGAAAATAAAAGGAACAGAAAAACAAAGGAAATCAAAAGAACTAGTTTGTCTTAAAATAGGCATGCATTTCAATTGCAACTATTAATCTAAATAGTTAACTCTATTAAACCTTTCAAAAAAAATTTTTTAACACAGAAGGATCCAAAATAAAAGATGTGAATAGATCACATTCAGCTGGTAAACTAAAGCTCTATGAGAACATATTGTCGAACAAACAAAAACAGCTGGTTCCATAAAAAAAAAAGGCATTACACAATGGAGTAGCTTTACACTATTAAGTAAAAAGCACAACATATTAACACTAACCTGACTTACCTGCTAAATAACAATAAAAATATTAGTATTGTTTACAAAAGAAAAAGTAAAATACAAGGAGAAACTGAGAAAAATTGCTGTGGTCAATTCCATCTACATCCTAATACGTTGTCAAATTAACTAGTCAAAAAATAAAAAGGACTTCATGTATCTAAATAAAATAAACACAAATATTACATGTTAAGACGGTACTTCAAGAATCAAAGTATTTGTGAAAAAGAAAAGCACACTGATTAATTATTGGGTTAAATACACTAAAGCAGAAGTTAACATGCTTAAGCACAACTTAAAAACCAAAAGATACAGGGATTAGGTCAGATGGACACAGAGATAGTTACAAATACAACATATATGGTTGCAGCCAAAGCTATAATCAAGGTAAATTTATAGTCTTAAAAATATACTTTTTTTCCTTAAGAAAGTAAAGAAAACGAATTACGAACTCAACTTCCTATTTCAGAAAAGAAAAAAGGCAAGGAAAGTTGCGTGAGGAGATGAAAGCACAAACGCACGAGTCTGCCCAAGCCGCCGAGAGCGGGTGTTTTCTGCCGCAACAAAGACGCCTAGAGAGACTCCGAGCACCCGGCCCGCAGACAGGAAAGAACCGGAACCACAGCGAGGCCTGCGGCTGCTCGCACCTGGTGCGCGCGCAGAACCGCCTCCCGGGAGCCACACCTGAGGGCAGGTACCACAGGCCCCGCCTCCCAGAGCCACACCTGAGGGCAGTTACCTCAGGCCCCGCCTCCCCAGAGCCACACCTGAGGGCAGTTACCTCAGGCCCCGCCTCCCGGAGCCACACCTGAGGGCAGTTACCTCAGGCCCCGCCTCCCCGGAGCCACACCCGAGGGCAGTTACCTCAGGCCCCGCCTCCCCGGAGCCACACCTGAGGGCAGTTACCTCAGGCCCCGCCTCCCCGGAGCCACACCTGAGGGCAGGTACCGCAGGCCCCGCCTCCCGGAACCACACGTGAGGACAGGTACCACAGGCACAAGGCCCCGCCCTCCGCCGCCAACCCCGAACCCCGACCCACCGCCCTAGAACCAGGTGACGCGCCGCCAGTTCCCGGTGCCCCTCCCCGGGGTGGCCGGGCGTGGGCGCAGGTGCGCGGCTCCCTGCGCGGCTCCTCCGCCCCGTCACCCGCACCCCATCCAAGGGCTCCTCCAGCGGAGCTCGACCCCTTTCCAAGGACCTTCCTAGGACAGCACACAACGCCCCCGGCCGCCCCGGCCAGCGCTTCCCGCCCGCGG